>JAGDQP010000284.1:9041-102604 GCA_022664845.1 Lepisma saccharinum
ACACACACACACACACACACACACACACACACACACACACACACACATATATATATATACCGAAACGCCTATGTACTTCTAAGTGCCTCGGAAACAAATATAGAATCAAAAGTATGTATGAACGTGAGCAGAAGATGGTTTCGAAGAGCTGTCACTTTCGATCGTACAAAAGTACTTTACATGTTGAGGATCTTTCGTCGAACGTTTTTAGCCAATTTAGTTAGCACATGTGGTGTTGCCCCTCCCCTTTGAGAAAGATGAGAATTTACAAATTCAATCTTTCTCTTCCTCTTCCTCCATCTCTCCCTCTTTCTTTCTGTTTATATATATATATATTTGTGTGTGTGTGTGACCACCCTGCTGGTCTAGTGGTTAGTGGGTCCCGGGTTAGATTCCCGGCGCTGACAATTTTTTTCCCAAGGGGTGGGAATCTGGAACGGTGCCCACCCAGCATCATGATGCAATTGGGAAGCTGCTATGAATAAAAGACAGTGGCGATCACAGTGAGAGCTTAGGCTCTCCTCTCCCAACCCGTCTGGTCAGCGCGGGGCACCAACTCCTCCCTCCGGGAAGAGGCCTCATCCAGTAGTGGCTGTTGTATATATCTTAGCTGATTGCACGCGTTTATTTAAATTCACTCGTTGTTGTAAGCAGCAAATCTTGTAATTGATTTTTTTTAGACTAGCTAGACATCCGAAATTCTGCACATAGTCTTAAAATTCGATGACAAAGCACAGCCATGTATTTTTTTTTTCAGATCTTCAGTAGTTTTGTGAATTTTCCGACCTTTTTAACCTACTTATACACTGTAATAACGTTTTCTTAAAATTCAGAATAAAATTCTTATCCCTGTACCGAAAAAAATATTTTTCTAAAAAAAATGAGAATGTTAATATCATGAGAAGGAAATTGTTTCTCAGTGCACAGATAAGAAACTTTCTCCTCAATTTTAAGAAAACGTCATTTTTTAAGTGTGGAACATTGATGAAAGTCTTTAGCTCATCTTGGCCGAGATTTGAACCCGGGCCGCTGGATTCATAGTCAGTTGCGCTACCGCCTGAGCTACACCGACTTTCTAGTTAGTGTAGTGTACTTTATTCATCTGTTAGCATTTACTTCAAAATTGTGTGAAGCGGAAACTGGCCCAGTGCGGAGGAAAACTTGGGTCCATCAAATCCAAAGCGAGGACCCCGCTTTGGACAGTTTTAGTTTTAATAACTATTATTTTAGTACTTTCCTAAGTTACTATTGCAAGTTACGTGCGGCACTTGTTTCAGCGTATTTACTCTAATTCCCGTTAGATAAAAGTAAACCATCTTCCACCACACACGACTGTACACGTAATGTTGAAATCCTGAGTAAGCTAAATTCAACTGCTTGTCTTGTGACAATAGAGACGCTGTCGAAATCAGACAAACTAAGCAGAATTTCTGAATCTATCTTTCAACGATTACCCCAACTTTTCACTTCTAATCATCCTTGTCCAGAGTTTAAATAGGGATGGAGGGGAAAAAAATATCAGCAATCGGTGATTGGGAGAGGTTGACAAGTCAGAACTGAGATTATATGCAAATAAAAATCAACTGGAATTTGAAGCATTAAGTACGAAAACCTTAAATATGCATTAACACGAAAAATATGCTCTTATAGGCACTATAAATAAGTTCACTCCGTACTGTTCTAAAGCGAACTGAAAACACAAAGTCTACAGTCGAACGTAAGAAAACAAGTAGACATTATAGGCAAATCCACTCTCTGTGGAGCCACCGTAGATCAACGGTTAGAGCGCTCACCTCTGGCGCTTGGGGTCATCAGTTCAAACCGTGCTCGTACCACGTGGTAGACAAATACCGTGTGCGTGGTTTTTTTTTCTGGGTTCTCCCACTTCTTCATTCTACCAATCATCATCCATCCAGCGTGAGCCAAAGTTGTCTAAAGGTCTTAAAATCAAATTCAAATTCCAATCTCTGCGTTAAGGTAGAAATTAGATCTTTATAATGTTGAAAGGTCAGGTCTATCGAATATCTGGAAAAGCTGCTGTTTTTCTGTAGGATGGAAAATGTTGAGATAGTTTAAAAAAAGGAAAGAAAGATATTTCGTTTCCCAACCTCATTGTCTAAATGCAACAACGAAAACTGAATATTACGTATTCTATTTCTCTATTGTCAAAGTCAATAATAGGAATGGAAAGAAGTGGAGCATAATTCTCTGAAAGAGGGAAACTGAGAGACTTCGGTAAACTTTTTCTAGTGTTTGTATTTCCTTTCTCTCATCCGTTTTTTTAAGTGCTTCTTTTTCGAATTTATTTCGGGAAAGAGAAAAACTGAAATGTCGATTCAGAAATTGCCTGTTCTCCTCCGAGGGATTTGTGGCTTCCAATAGAAAAGGTTTTGTGGTACACATCGTTCAAGAGAGGAAAGAGTTCTCCAATTTCCGAACATCTGTTGTTCTCGTCGAGTTTTTTCTCTCTTCAATGTGGAAGAGAAGGGCGTGGGGTAGGTTTCTTAGAGTGGGTGGGCGGTTGAGAGGAGTTCGTTTTGTGTTTCTAAAAAAAATAATAAAAAAAAACTTAGTGAAGAGGAGAAAAACAGTCGAAATGAAAACAGAAAAGTTAGAGTGAGTTGTGTATCATATTTCAGATTTGAATTCGAAGATAGAAAGAGTGCTGTCATGACAAATGAAATAGCATCCTCCATTCTTTGCTATTTCTTGGTTAATTCCTAAATCTATTTGTTCAATCTCATCTTCGAAAAAGGATTTCTCAGGTTTGTGACATTTTTCGTAGTGTCTGCTCTTGAACTAACAAAAGCGTTTGTAACAGAAATGTAACATATATGTAATTTTTATCTGTGGATTGCTTATCAAAGGGCCAATAACATATATTTTTTATATAGGAGGTTGGCCAAATCTTGGCGTACTACCCTATATAAAAATGTGTGGCATTTGCCCTTTCAGAACCAAGGCACCACACGAGTAAATTGCGTTCTGCGGCTATATTTTGCCTGAAGAGATTTCATATCATTTTACGACCTTGTTTTGAAACTAATTTTATAATTTATGAATCCCTTCTGGTCTTTTCAGCTGTTGTTAACTGTAATGCAATTGTACTACACACATGTGATAATAGTTGTTCATATTGTGTGCTTATCTTCAGTACATCAGTGGCCTCTGCAATCAGTTGTTGGATAGAATTAAGGCTCAGAACTAGATAAAATGTCATTCTTTGTCAGTATTTTAGAATGATGCCAACTTTAATACAAACAATTCAACTCACAATGAAACAGAAAATGTAATTTTGATTATGCAATTTTTTGTTGTTGTTTTTAAGTTTCTTTTCCATTTTTTGACTTGTACAATTTTCAGTGTGTTCTTTTATTGAATATTCAAAAGTTATTGAAGGAAAGAAATTTTCATAACTACCACTTTTAATTACTCAACATTGGGTCGAAACGTCAACATTAGGTCTTTGGGTCTTCTAAAACACTTTTTATTAGTTTCATTGTGATCCCTGCAGAAACGGAGAAGGCGTAGAAATCCAAGAAAAAGAGTTTCCAAGTTGATCACTTTGTTCATCTTTATCGTTTTTTGAAATTAAATGATCAAATATTAGTCTTTAGTTCACCTATCGCCAGCTAACAGCCGGCGATGGTCAACATAACCTTGCGATGAAAGTTTGTTGAAAAGCTTTTCTGCGAAGTGAAACTCTCTGGTGGATTTGTTGGATTTTTTTTTACGTAGTTGTGAGTTGTCATAGGATTTAGTTAAAACTGTATGCAAAGTTTCAGATCCGTAGCTTGTCTGGACATGGGTTAAAATTCAACTACGAGATTTGCTTCTCACAACGAGTAAAGTTTGATTAACGCATGTAAAATGTAGATATTTCTGGGGTTTTAAAGCTTTTCTATATGCAAGCTTAGGACAAATTTGATTTTCGCTAAAGGTAACAAGCTTGACTCAGGTTTGAAATCAATTGTACTGACTTGAAATTGCAACTTTGATTCAAGCTGGACGTAGACAGTTGTGTTGATATACTTGTCCACTAGTGTCGCCAGTGTAGAGAAGCACAGTGCACATCGCGCCGTTTTGTTATTATTTGAATTTTCATATTGTGTGTGTGTGTTTTGACAATATAATGAATTAAGCTGCACTTGTGTTTTACTGAAATTACATATTGTGTACGGCATATAGATGATTATATTTTGAGTATAATATTAGCTTCGGTTTGAGTCCCACACATGAACTTGTTTCAGGCTTGTTGTGAGAAGTTTATAGCTTGAAAGGTGTCAACTTAAAGCAAGCTTGATTTAAGCTTAAAGAGTTGACATAACAAGCTTAATGCAAGCTTTTACACTTGACACAAGGAGTTTGATTCAAGCTGACTCTGCTATCGGGGATAGTATCGTGAAAATACTATAGAACGGAATACCTACAAAACGTAAGACGTTTAATCGAAATCGCTCAATCGATCGAAACGTTATGTTTAGACAAAGATAAGAGGAGATACATACGGACCAAATTTTCAACCTTCTCTTTCTGTTAAGCCGGTTAAAAGCAGAAAATATAGCAATGAAAGCGAGTCTTTAGTTTGATGCAGAAGGGGAAGGATGCTGTAAGGTGTGATAATGGAGAGAGGAAAGGGGGAGGAGGGAGAAAGAGAAGCGGAAATGCGACTACTTTATAGCGACCACACTAGTAGCCCACATATTTGCCGCATTGCAGCGTTAGAGTAGCGTTCAGTCCGGAAGCCATAATGAAAGAGGAAAGAAATAAAAAAGTGTTTTCTCTATTTCTCAAGGAACAGAATAGGAAGCACAGAAGAATGAAAGAAAGAGAGAGAGAGAAAGAGAGAGAGAGAAAGAGAGAGAGAGTGAGAAAAGTTGATCGAATGGTGATTAATGGAAAGAGAGTTGCTTCTATGACTAAATGCGTAGAATAGAAAAAAAAGTCAAAGTAAAAAATTGAATCGGAGAAAATAAATAATGGAGGAAGCCTTGCAGAAGTGGAAAAATGGTGTTTTTCGTTTTTTAAACAAAATGCGAGGAAAAGAGATGGAATATTTCTTCCTTTTTGTGCTGTTTTTCCACAAGAAAGATTCCTTCTTTGAAGTAGTTTTCCTTCTTGCATTTCCGTGGATACAATGCAAATGGAGAGACCTCTTTCATGTTTCTGTATTGTTACCACGGAGTATATTAAATTGATAAATGGTGGAATGAAATGATGTTGAAGTAAGTGTATATTGATATCCTGATTTGAAAATAAAATTCTCAGGCTTTATATTTTGTTCATTATTATGGATTCGGTGTTCCGCTTTCAATAAATGCAACGAATTACGTCACTGGAACTTGATTCTCTTCGAACACTTAGCATCAACGTCTCGACCAAGAACTCTTCCAGAAAGCTCCCCCCCCCCACAACTTCAATGGTGATCGTTACCCCAAATTCTCTAACACCAACAACTCTAAAATGCTTACGGTTAAAAATGGGTAGAAACCCTGCAAAATTTTATTTATACCCTGATAACCCCCAATTTTAGTTACGCCCCCAAACAGGAAATCCGACAGAAACCCTGTTCCTGTCTATGATTTTTCTCGAGTGCAATTGCATTGAGTATATGGTCTCTAGAAAAACGAGAAGAAAAACTAAACTATTTAATAGGGTACGTAATATCGTCGATATTTCGCGAAACGACAGTACTGCCACCTAGCTGACCTTGGATCAGAAAGGTTCACAGCGCACCTCGTGGTCATTGTACCCTCCAATATACCCTCCTCAGTAAACAGGAAATTTAGAGACAAAAATAGACATCGATTTATTCAACATCTCATCGATTAATTTTATTGATTTTCTCATGTGGGATTGGCAGGGCAACAGAAGTATCCACGTGGGCCGGATGTGACTCGCGGGAAGCCTATTGAGAAAGGCATGGTGTATGGTACAATGAACGTTATTTTAATTATTGTAAAAGTCTATCTCACTCGTCATATTTGAGTTCACTTTTTAGAGTCGACATCCAACTGACGCAACGAAAGAGAAAAAATAGGATCTTTGTAATTACTTTTTAGTTTCTATCCTGAAGCAACTCATGCATTAAAGAAGATATTTCTGAACTTGTGTTGATAAAAGCGAAGCCTCCAGAATCCAGATTCATGAGAAGAGGTAAAAACTTTTCAAAGCTGATGTTTCTCAGAAGTGCTGTATCTGACAGAAGCTAAATGTAGAAACTCGAGAGATAGTTTCCAGGGGCAAACTGTGGCTGAGGTGAAACATTTCTATTAATGAGAATTACCTCCAGGTCCTTCATAACTCACTGCATTATAGTAAAAACTTTCTGCGGTTGCCATGCAGAACAAAGTTTTCTTTGAGTTTTGAGCAGAGATTCGAAAATATGGAAACAAGAGAAGGAATATATTCTATTTCTGGTTTGTCTTGTCATTTGTATTAACTGACTGTTGTCTACTTTAGAGCATAGTTTTTATGTTAAACGAAGTTCTGGTTAAATTGATAAAATGATGTGATGTGGGTGTGACCAAACGGTCTGCTCTCTTACTATTGGCCGAATGTTTTCTCGTACCAGAGTAAGTATTATATTTAATTTGCATTAATGGATGAACAGGCTCTGTCCTAACCGTTTCTCAAATTTGTGAGATGTCATCGCTCGTCGTGCTGACCTTCTGGAATAAAGATGGAGAAAGTAGAGGCGAGAATCTTGTCTACATACCATCTCGGTAATTGCCTGGTGAAGCTGAAGAAATCTCTTTTGTAATAACGCTAACATAATTCGAAGGCATCTTGAATATACGGCCCCTACCTTATCAATTGGTTTTCTTACAGAGAATAATTGAATTTGAATTGAATTTTATTTATAGGCTTTAGATATCTGAGATAGGGGATCCATAGTCTAGTAGTTAGAGCGTTGAACTCATGTCCACGTGCTCCCGGGTTCAATTCCCGACTGGAGTCTCACTTTTCGGCGTCCACTTTTCGGCGTCGTGAGGCAAACTGGAGAGTCATGTGAATAAAGACGTGACGGCCACTTGGTCTATAAAACCTCTAAAACGCCTGTTCGTGGCCAGGTGGCGCGCAGATTGACCACACTGCCATCACTCAGCTGGACGCAGTTCCACCAACAGCGGACAGATGGCGTTGGGGCAGGCTCAGGACCTTTCGGTTTGTAACGCCCATGATTATTATTATTAGGTATCTGAGGCTAAGGCAGGGATAGGGGAAGGGAAAGGATTCGGGAAGGTGTCGACCAGGGCCTATGTTGAAGGTTTCATCCCAACATAAACCCTGGAAGAAACTCAATCAGGATGGTCGGCACACTTGGATCGAACCCAGAACCTCCCGAATGCTACACCAACGCTCTACCACTGAGCT
Source organism: Lepisma saccharinum (assembly GCA_022664845.1). Taxonomy (NCBI): domain Eukaryota; kingdom Metazoa; phylum Arthropoda; class Insecta; order Zygentoma; family Lepismatidae; genus Lepisma; species Lepisma saccharinum. The sequence goes on from JAGDQP010000284.1 coordinate 16,419, forward strand.
ACGGCGGCTCGGTTCTTAGAGACAGTGTGTAATTAATAACATATTGGCCTGGAGGAACAAGAATGGATAAAATTTCAAATTAATTTTACCGATTGACAGTAGCTTAGTTGGTGCAGCGTTGGCTTAAAAATCGGAAGGTCCTGGGAATGATCTCTCCCCTTGACCGAGATTTTCCAAGCTTCTCCTCAGTTACATGAGGAAAATGCTTGGATGCTACCTTCAAAATAGGCCCTGATTTTTTCCTCCCTATCATGGCCAGAGCCAAAGTGGCCTAAAGTTCATACATAATTAAAATTAATTTTAATGCAAATACGATGTATTTTTCTCTTATAAGACACTGGCAAACAAACCACTATCAATTTATGGGGACACTTCCCAGATGCTTTCGGAACATAATTTTACCTCCGAGCAGACCAACAACATTCATCATCATATCATGGTAAACTCGTTGATAAACGTATTCATCAGGTCATTCAGAAACGTTTTTGTTAAACCGAATGTATTTATAAAGAGTTGTTCATTTGACAATTTTGAACAGAAATCTGGAATTAATTTTACTTTTAAGAGGGGACAAAGTGTTTTCTTAATTCCCAAAGTTGAAATGGAGGCAACTTCCGATTTTTTCTGTACATCAAGCCTCTGTAGGTACAGATACAATTGATATTAAAGAGTGAAAAGTATGTGTCTGGACCGGGGATCGAACCCGGGACCTTTGGGTTACCGTCCCAATGCGCTACCAACTGCGCCACCCAGTTGACCCACTTCGCAATCACACACATTTTCACTCCTGATGTCGATGTTCTCTGTCGAAACTACCTGGAGAGTACCACAACTCCTAGTTGTGCTTGGACTTTCCTGTGTTTCATGAAACAAATGTTTTCTTAATGTTTTCCGGAAAATCTGTGATCTTCATTATTAGCGCCCACCCTGCCAGTCGCACTGAGAAAGATATACACAAATAATGATAGAATAAAACTAGACAGCTAGTATGTTATAAAAAACATGTTCTCTAATGAAGAAGTAATGGCATTTCAGACGTATTGCGTGTTCACAGAACCACAATACATTACAGAGCATCTTTCTTAATTTACCCTTCTTGTTTTATCATTATTCCAGAGATATTGCGTATTCGCAGAACAGCAATACGTAACGAACATCTGTTTTACCTTATTCTTTCTTTCTTTATCACCATTTACGTATATTTTTTTACTCAGTACACAGTAGAGGTGCTGACTTTTCTTTTCCTCACCTTTGCTTTTTGGTTTCTCTAGATCAGTATCATCTTAAACGATACCGGTCAGCTTTACACGTTTTCCGGCCTATTAGAAGAGAGAAGTTGAGTGGTATTATCCCAAAGTCTGAGCCAGAAGTGTATTTTAGTGAATTTTCGTTATTACAGGCTTGTTTACAGTAATTGGTTGCTTCTAAGTGGTTCTAGAGTGTATTTAAGAAGAAAAGTTCAACATTATACGATCTAAAATTTTGTAGGCAAGCTGGAAACATAACGTTTCGTACACTAAAATGAAGCCGTCCCAGGTTACTCAAACAATGTAAATCAAACATGTGCTATCAATTTTTCATCAATTGTCTAAACACTTTAAATTTAAATAATCCACTCAAAAGAATATATGCAAAAATCTCTCTAGAAATAGGCCTGTATATGGTGTTCGAGTAATTTTATCCACTGCCAATATCTCGGAAGTATTTGTGGCAAAAAAATATATAGCAATAATAAGTTGTATAATAATATGTGCAGATTGAATAATTGTACAGTATTTGTAAAACTATGGCGCACTCAAAACTCCTTAGGCCGATCAACTTAACAATTTGTAATGCAAAAAGAAGTAACTTTTCTATTTCTATGGAACAATGATTGAACATGAAACAATTGTCTTAGGAAATATATTTTATTAAATAGTACAATATATATATATATATATATATATATATATATTCCTTCAGTTTGGTCATGATATTACGTCAGAAACTACGTCCATCGGTAATAGCTCGGAAAGTATTTAAATATACAACACTACAAAAAACAAAACAAAAAAAAAAACACAATCGCAGAATGGAATTATGGTTTTTAGAAAAACAGTGGCGTACAGAAAATACTTTAAGGGGTTTTCACTAAAATATTTCAATGAAGAGTGAGATCAATTTTCATTGAATTCTAACTTATGTTTGCAGAAAAGGTTTCCAAAAGTATTTTTTTGCTCTTTGAAAGCAACCGCAGTAGTAGAAATTGAACGTTGTTCGGTATGATATATGACAAACGGTAAATAATATTGTATTTGGAAAATCTTTCCTTGTAAAAGTACTTCGAGAATTCATATTTGTAACAAGATGAAAATTAACTCAACTTTTTAAATAAAATTTAGGGGTTAGTGAAACAGCAAGCTAATCTAACTACATTAATTTAGACATTTTATCCTTGTATCAACATTACAGATGTACACGTGGAACGCAAATAATAGAAAAATAGAAACGTGAGAATGTTGAAGTTTGAAGTAAAAACAAAAATCAATGTTTGATACTTTCGTTTGAAAGTTTGAATAGAGACGACAACGCGAACTTAAGCTTCAGCTTTAACTTTGTATTTTATTTCCATTTTCGATTTTCTCAAAGTGCCTCCTCTTCCTCCCTTCCTCGCAGGACAAAAGGTGAAAGATCTTCTGTTGAGATAAAACATTGCAAAGAACGTGCAGAATGGGGGATCAAGATGGCTGCAATCGGTATTTGTAGAACTCTACTTGGCAACGCGTAGGTTGTCGCCAGATGGAGATGTCACTTCTCAGTACAAAGCCAGTTCCCATAGGCATTTACTGCGACCCTGAGGTTCAAAAATCAATTTGTTGGAAGACAGACAACATTGTTAGACTTGGCTTGTGATGATACGAAAGTAATTCCATACTTTTAAAAAAATAAAAAGGAAAAAAGATTTGATGTGTTGTAAATGGACTTCCTCCCAGTGGTGTAGTGGAGCTAGGACGGACCAGGGGGACGCTCTGGCACTTTGGAAGTCAGCAAGTGCCCTGTCTCTTGTGTTACTTTATTTCTTATTTATTTTTGAACATAATATGTTTTAGGTAGAAACGATTTAGAAAAATCATTAAAGACTAAATCAGAACGCCTGCTACCCTTCTACTAAAAGGGTACTTATTGTCCGTGTTAGTGAAAATAATCAAATTCCTTTCAAGGCTAGTGCTTTGCTCACAAGTATATGGTTGCATATTCTTGTAGTAGGTGCAACATTAATGCTATTATTGTTATACTGCAAACTACATGTGCATCGTACTTGCCGTACCCGTGCACATACTCAAACGATACGTGAATCAAACACCCCGGCATTATTTCCCCCAGTACAACACTGCTCCCTTCTCTACAATCATGAAGACTGGATAACAAATATAATCGAAAGAAAAATATTAAAGAAAAATATTTCGAATCATATCAAATAACTTTTCTGATTTGTACCCTTGGTATGTGTATGAACAAGGGTGTATTTTATTAGAAATTAAATCCGTGCGTTAAAATGAAGTATGTATAAATAAAATTTATGTCTAAATAAATAAGATGAACTATACAAATTTGAAACATGTCTGTACATTCGAAAGTTTACGTTAAACAACGTTTTATTATTGATTTTGCACAGTCTAACAATAAGAGTAGTATAAGTGGAGCTGTGCCACGAAACCAAGAACTAGGACAACCTCAGCAAGCTACGAAGACAAAAGGTGCCTCGCAAGATCTGTTACAAGAAAGTCACGTATTATTGTGGTTTCTATTTCGTGTCAGTACATTTAATTTTTTTGGCGTGACATTGTTTGTTTTATATATATTTTGATACTGTTCCGGAAATTCTCACCCTGATCATCGCCATTATTTTGCTGGGGAGTCGCGAAAGTTCTGCACCTGCAGAGTGGGCGATGTTCCCAAATCGAAAGATATGTTGAAAGTCATCAACAATTTAAACTTTTCTTAATTTTGCGTCAAACTAGGAGTCCATCATCTCTCTTACTAGCGCACTGTTAAAAATTGTTCATTACTTTTCTTGAACAAGTGATACGATTTGGAAAACTGGATACATGAAAATTTCCAGAATCGTTACTGGCGAAAATGACAGACCGTTTAGGTTATAAGAATATTGACATTTTTTTAAAATTATTTCCCTTCAACTTTTTTGGTGAAATTTTGTATTTTTGGACCATTTAGTAAGACTTTGGCACCATCTCGGCTCTATTACCTGTTAAGTTTAAAAAATTCCCAACATTCGTGCCCCAGCAAATGTTTGAACCCAGAACCTTGGTGACTTGGCGCTTAAGACCACACGGTTACGGTGATCGGCAATCAGAAACACAGTACCGGTAATTAGTATTGTATAGGTGCTAGTTTAATCAGAATTAGTGCTAATAAGAACAATCAACAACAAAATATATACACTACAGTCAGCGTAACGAATACATCCCTAGTTTCTAACCTAAAAGGGAATTTTGAAGCCACCTGGAAGTTATACAACCTACACATACCATGATCAATAGCGGGATGGAGTATCATTCTAGTGAGCATTGAAAAGACCATGTAATGCAAAGGTCAGTAGGTGGAGTGATCTATGACATAATTGCTCACAACAATCGTGCTATAAGGTATCGTGCAAAGGTATCCAGCTAAGGGACTGCTGTGCTCATCGAGACTTACCTTGCTCTAAAGTTACAATTCACTTACGTGAACATAAAATGTGTGTGACACAATGTATTGCATTGTGTAACTAGCAGGCGCCAGAAAAAGTAAAGGAGTAAATAGTGCTCAATATGGCCCACCACCATATTGGGCAAAATACAGTAATAACTGTTTTAAATGAAAGAATTGGATATTTCTTCATTCCCATAATGTTTAGTAATTAAAACGAAGATAATGCCAGGTAATAAGGAAGCTATCAATTCCAATACAAAGAATAACAAGATTAAAACCAAAACAAAGCAAGTGTCATCACGTTTAAAACGACCAGAATTTCAGCAGCTGCTTCTAATAGTCCTGAAGAACCGACACTGACTTGCTCCAGTCTTGTGAATCTTTGTTTTGTTACATTTGTCAGGCAGACAAGGTTGCAGACATCCACTTTTGCGTGTCATAACGCAAATACATTCGTGAAGAGTATGATGGAATCACCGCTAAAGATCACGGACCATTTCTTTGTCCCTTATGGGAGACTTGACGTTCTAAACTTATTCGTTTGTGCTACACTTCTTCTTATTTACTCATATTTTTTCTTCTTGTATATTCACTTGTTTTTGACAAATTTGGGCATTTTGTATTAATTCAATATTCTTGTTTTTGCAATGTAATATAAATGATGTATGCTTGTAACGTATATCTCTTAGTATGTAACATATATGAGTAATACAGAAAGACTTCACATAACTTTCGCCATACGCTCTTATTTTCTATAGCGGGCCATATTGGGAATATTATGTTCCCAATATGGCCCACTGGCAACATTTTTGTTTTCGATTTATAACATTTTTATGTCATTTCTAGGAAGCAGATTTATTTTCTCATTTGTCCAAATAGTCTCCCAACTTGATGGTTCAGTCGATTCGCAGGAATAAATAGTCTTTCTTAGTGAAGAAAATCAACAAAGGGGGGCCATATTCGGACCCCCTACCTTCTATATATACTGGTGTCAATTTAGACATTTAGTTGCTATATTGCCCAAGATAACTACTATTTCAGTTCCAAATACTTGAAAAGGATAACAAAGGACTTTGTAACTCATGTTGTCCACGAGACGAGATTGAGGCTGTCTCGTCTCGAAAATATCTTGTCCAGAGAGTGTCTCGTCTCAAAAAATCTATATTCTACATTAGGGAGTTCTGGCTCGTCTCGATTTCCATAGACATGTTTCTGGCTCGTCCCGTTTCGTAGGCAACACTATTTGTAATAACTTTTAAAATTTACTTTAGCTATTTCTATTAATGGATCTTTGTGGTGACCTCGTTTTCGTTACCTGTCTATAACAATATGCCATTGGACGTTATCGATCAGAGTAAGATTATGCTGTTAGATGTTACCGGCCAGGAGTAAGTGATTTTGGATTCTAAAACTATTTCATGATTTTTTTTATTTTTATTTTTTTTGCGAAAATCGATTCTACATGATAACGAAACTCAACATTTAAAATCATATTCGACCCTTTCGTAACTCATGAGAACGGTTAAAACTATTACAAGCAAACGATGACAGAGGGAGCTAACCTCGTTGTTTTAACCATATTAAAATTTTACATTTTTAACTCCGTTTCCATGGAAACGAGATTCTAGTATTAAAAATCATATTTACAGATCATGTGAGAGTCTCAGCTGACTCCAATCGAATTCGACATGACAATCTACACGTTTCTAGCCACAATAACATTTTAAGATAAAATTTCTTTTCCATAGTAAAGAGACTTAATTTAACCCGGTCTCGAATCCAACGTAATCCACATAAACTCAACATCACAGTGCAAGTGATTCCCGTCAAACGCTGTAATATATTTAGGAGTAATTCTCAGCAGCTAAACTTGGGATCTAAAGCCACACATCCTGCTTTATACATAGAAAGTTTTCATGCCACCTATAATCACTAACGAACATGTTGCTTAAATACCAGCACCTCCCAGGTTCTACGGCATGCGCTATTATGGGGTGACACGCAATTCACCAGGCTTTCAGAATCAAATGACGAAGTCCCACACAACTACGCTATAACCATACTCACTTTCTACCCATCAAACAACACTTTTACATGAAGATTCCCGCAATGACTCACGATTAAAATATGATATAGCACTTCAACATCAAAGCACATTATACTGCCCGATTCTTTACATCTGATCACCCTTTCCACATTTTTCACACACATCGCCTACATGTCCTCTAACTAACCATGTATCTATCATATGTACATTGAAACGTTACTATTGACTATGTTTCCGTACTGTTTTCCATCCTTCCCGAGTTCGCATATCTGCTCAAAGTAAATGAAGCCGTTTGAGGTTTGGCGAAGCAAATAATTATGAAGTTAATTTAAACAGAAAAACTAAGTAAGAAATGAATGAATAAACACAGTAATAATAAATTTTATAACCCACTCATTTTTACCTATCTCTCCACATAATAATACCAAATCAGCAACTGAAGAGAGAGTGTAGTCCTTTAAGCGGTAAGCGAACCTTAAAATAAAAGCAGTCATTCGCGTGTCACGTTAGCACAATTAAAATAATTCTAACTGAACATGACTTAATGATAGAATGTATTACTCTTGAGATATAGATTATTAAAGTAGCAGTAGTGGTGGTAGTAGTACTTGTACTAGTTCTATTATTAGTAGCATTAGTTTTCGTGGTTGCAGTAGAAGTAGCTGTAGTATTAGTAGTAGTAATAGCGTTACAATCATTAATGTTTCCCCGTTCCGCCAACACCGATCACTTTAGCTACTATCAAGATATACTAAGCATTTTAGCGGTTTTGTATAACACATATCATTGAAATTGAATCTTATTCACAGAATATCTTTTCAAAAAGCCGAAAATAAAACTAAATCTCGAATTCACTTTCTAGAATTCTGTATTCCTCGAGTTTATTCACCTGACCTATCTGAGTTTACTGACGAAATAAAATCATTTAAAGTAAACGCACCAGTAATGGACACTTGAAAAGAAAAGTTGTAAAATACGATTTTCCTGAGGGCGGCAATCATTTAAGCTAAATGGGAAAATTTAATATAGTTTGTTCTGATGCCACTAAATATTAATCTCTCGTCATTGTTTTCAACTGATATTTCTAACATGATGTTGAAGTTAGGTCCATGGTTGTCAGATTTTTCCAGTTATGAACATGCACTATTCATTACTAGGTTGAAATCAAAACCCTTGATTAATTGAGTTGTTATTAAGATCCTAAGCGGGCTTCTAAGGACAAGACTTACAGTTTTGGTAAAGTGGGTTCCGAACCACTCCGTTCGATAGCTCTCAGGGGAAATTGAACTCATGAACACGCGCGTAGAAAACGAGCGCGCCAAACTCTTCGTAACTCCGAGGGCGAAATCATTCATAATTCTGTTAGTTGTTTTATTTGAACTTGGGAAATATTATTTACTCTTCATGACCCCAAGTTTGTCAGGAATTTTTTTGGTCCCATTTTTTCAATGATGGACGTGGGGATGTCCATTAATGATATGAATTGTTTTAATATTGGACACTATTCATGGCAAGTTAGAATTTGCATTTTTATGGCCACTAGGAATCTATGACTCAGGCCGGGATAGGGTAGAGGAAAGGAAGCGGGAAGGAGTCGGACAGATTAAAGTTGAAGGTGCTATTAGGGCATTTGCCTGTTATAACTGAGTGAAAACAAACGTTAAAACATCACTAAGATAGTCGATAGCTGTTTTCGAACCCAGGACCTTCAGAATGATCACTGAGTGGAATTCCATGAAACAATCAAATAATCAAAGAACGGTATTAAACATATAATCTTTTCAGTAATCATATTAGGAACGTCAGCAATGACTATTTAAATTATTTTGAGTTAAGCAGTGTGTCCATTACTTGAATATCCTGGTTTTCCGTGTCCATCACTGATACAAAAACAATATCAGACAAAGACACGTTATTTTCTTTCAAATAGTGTATGATGATGAACGTAATGGGTAGAAACCGCTACAAGAAAGCATGGAGAACGTGTAACATTCTCATTTGATCAGTACATTTAAACCGTATTTGAGTTAAACATTATAATGGTGAAAAGTGTCCATTTCTGGTGCGTTTCCCTTATTCTTTTCATCTGTGACTTCCAATGAGGCGATTTGTAATGATGTTAAGGAAACATGCGTACAGTGAAACGCCAACATTTGTTTCAGCCAACGTTCCAACGCTCTACATTGCTGCATATATCAAGTCACGTACAGTAATGAATACGCACCAATGATATTCAGACAATTCGTAATATTTTTACTTGAAGATACTTTAACTCGAAGATATTTTAAAGTCTTTATATCTTAAAATAATTATTTTAATGAAGTTACATTTAGAGACTTCTTCAAGTATTGGAAACATGATAACGTCGTATAAGAGGTCAAATTCTTGAACTAACTGGTTTCATTTTCTCCTTCCAGATCACTTCAATTTGTTTGAATCCTGAGTCCAGAAGCGAATACATCTGTGTATCCTCAAGAGGAACACAAATGTTACGTCCCTAATGAAGAAATGTAAGTAGATTAAACAAATATTGATTATAAATTTCAATAGTTTGTGCTACATCATACAAGGGAAACTGTCATAGCTTTTCTCGCGTTTTACGTTTTAACTGGATTATTCAAATATATATCAAAAGAAGCAGAGAATAGCATCACGCACCACGGTGTTACCATATCTGCATGTGAAAATATTTCATGAGTCAAAATTATTCTTATCAGATATTTTTCGAATAATTTTTGTATCCGTATCAGCCAAACAAACATAAACTGAAGTAATTATCAGTCAAACAAGCAAATATTCGAATACTCAGACAAATAGAGATTTGAAAATAAAACAAACAAACATCCAAATGAAGGAATGATGGGATATTTGAATATTTGAAAATAGTTGAATCTTTCTTAGATTTCCATAAATATCATAAATGGATAAACTTTCGGATAATTGTACGATTATCCTTTCTTAGAATAACAATGTATTAGAATCCGAATAATCTATTAATTGTTTATTATCTTCTCTGAAATAACATTTGTTTAATTATCTTCGATGTCGGCATGAAAATTTGATTGTTATCAAGATAATTATTCGAATACTGAAAATCGTTAGAATAATCGGATACAGGGGATATTCAAATCATACATTATTCTGTTTATCGATATGAAATAATTTGTGATTTAGGCAGCCATACTTAAGGGTGTTCACGTGTTGGGTTTCCAAAGTTTTCCGTTTCCCATTGATTACTATCCAGGAACTGACACAGATAATATTTACAATAAAGTTCACGCCTCTACTTAGTTTATACTGTAAACGAATTATCACGCTCATTAGAAATAAGAGCAAGGATTAGGAAGATAGCGGTCGGTGCCTTAGTTTAGGAACCATAAGGGTATTCCCTTGGTAGAACTGTAGGAAAGTGCTGAAAAATCTTAGGATATCCAGTTACAGAACTCGAAACTGTGCCCCTTTCCGGTGTCGATCGGAAGTTATTGACCATAACCACTAGGCCATGAGGACGCAGTTGGTGTGTTCCTATTTTAAGTACTATACCGGTACCTTATGCACAAGGGATGAGTCGAAATAATAGTACCTAAATTGACTTATAAATATTCCGTTTCCAATAAAACAAGGTAATAAACTGCTGAAAATTTAACTTTGGTTTAAATCTTTGTAAGAAGATATATTCAAAAAGGTCTAAATAAAGTTGAAAATCTTCTGATCTTTTTACGAGGAATTTTAGACATTTCAGTGAAAGTTGGTAATATCTATATACAAGGTGAACAAAAATTAGGGGACAAAATTCTAGGTTCGAAAAACTTCTTAGAAAACTAAGAATAAAATTTCGTTTTAAGAATTTCTGAAACTGCATTGTTTCGGAGCTACAGGTGCTCAAAGTTACAGTCTCCTCGGCACAAACACAATGTAATCCCTTGACAACGAAATTCTTACGTTGCGTAACCTGTCTTTTCGGGACTCTCTCAATCATAAACACTGCTTGAGTGCAAGACTTCTGTAGTAATGTAGGCTTGAGTTGATGCATCGGGTACTACTTCGAGTGTGAGTTGCTAAACTAGCACCGCTTATGTCATTGTTCGTAGAGGTGTGACGTCATTTGTGACGATGCCTTTATAACTTTGAGCGCATGTAAATCTTAAACTACGCATATTTTTAGAATTAATTCAAAGGAACTCTTTTCCTGGTTTGATGAGAACATTTTATTCGTAGAGTTTTGTCCCTTAATTCTTGTCCACCCTGTATATTGAAATTCCTCTTATAAAATAATGCCAGTTAAAATTTGAGAGTAGACAGATTTATACCTAAACTTCGCAGTGTGACATAAAAAGTACGAGAAGGAAAACCGCTAATAACTGAACGAAATTACAAAATGAGGTTAATCTAATTTGAAACTCGATATTCCGCGCTAATGAGACTTTAAATTAAATGAAGCGTTGTATCTAATGAATAGTTATGGAAACAAAGCAAATTCCCAATATCCATTGGCAGAATATTTTAATTTTCATGTTAAAAACGAAAGCGGTGAAGTGTAAGTTCCAAATTTCGTATCGTATAGAAAAGACGTACGCTTAAAGATTATTTAATTCCCCACCAGATGATACCATATGGAAGATTTTAAACCATTAATCATACATAATTTGATTTTTATAGATGATTCGTTTTACTCCGCGTCTATCTCTGTGGAAACTTTTTTTTTACTGTCTGTAGAGCTGCAGAGTGTTCCAAAAGTGTAACATTCCAAATCTCAGGGTGAGAGAAGGGTCAGGCATGAACAATATCATCGGATGGTCATTCGTGGCGTGACACGAACATTGTTGTTATGGTAACTTGGAGATCTGTTTCAGATAACCATAATAGCAGCGTATTTATGCAAATAATATAAACAACAATGCTTTACAATTAAAGGTTTTGTAGAAAGAGGGAATATACGCAAAATTATCGCGTTACGATAATGACAATGAAATTTTCAAATAAGTTTTAAAATAATGCATTACTTTCATGGCAGTTAGAAGGAATATAACTCAAATAAAGGAAATGTAATTTGAAGAGTACACGGAAAGAACGATCAAAGTCAATGTTGGAAGTTGTGGAAAAAACACATATTTTAAACTGTAAGCATTTGAATTTAAATTTATTTTCTATCGTTAGGTATATTTGGCTCAGGACGGAAAGATATCTGAACGCCAAAAATAAATTTTAATTCATTACAGTTTGAAACGTGTGTTTTCTCATAACTTTAAAAAGCTACTGTTTTCGTAGTAGAAACAAGTCAACATACTGTACTATATTTGTTCAATATATACTACATCTTAATATAGATTCTTCTTCTGTTGCTACTCTTGAAACATGTTTTATTAACATTATTTCTTCTCCTTCTTCGGTAATTCTATTGTTGAACGGGTTATTCAACAGTCCCTGTCTTTTGCTTCCTCGTTCATCTACTGGTAACTCTTCTTTTACTTACTTCCGTCAACATCTCAAGCCTTCTTCTTCCTCTTCTCTTTTCTTCAATCTTTCTCCCTGTTCTCTGTAGACAGTCGTGTTATAGGATGCAACTTGTCTTACTTATTCTAAGATCCTCTTTTGTTCTATCAAGGCCACACCATAGAATAATAATAAGAAGTGTTATTCCGTGTACTATTAATGGTATAAAAACACGTGCTGCCATCTGATGAGTTGAGTCGTCGATTTATCCGTTTGGCTGAATTGAGGTAGAGGAAAAATCTATATAAATTGCCTTTAAAAATCATCAAATCTGATTGGGTGTTAAGCGAAGGAATACGATTGGTTCTTATATAGACAACGGGCATTCATATAAATAATTCATAAATATATTGCAACCAGGAACAAAAGTTGACTGTTATTCATTCATGTCCAATATAAATTGAATCTTTTATTGTGAAATACTTTATCGTGTTTATCATAAAACTTGCAGTAGTATGAACACACATCACATGGCGACTGTGCAAAATATTTTAAAAAATAATACAAACTACAGAATATATTGCTGGTTACGAAAGGGTCATTGCATATGAAATCGACAAATCTTAAAAATAAATTAAATATGCACGATGTTTAAAATTTGTAAAAAAAAAAAAAAAAGTTTCTCATTCATTCTATCATGTTAGCAGAGACGAAGTATAGATTTATAGTAACTGCAAATATTTTAACATTGTAAATATTTCCTTCTAGGTGAAAAATGTGTCCAAAGTTACTAGAATTGAAAAATTGTCACTTTTCAAGGTCACACAAAATGTGATGTAGGAAACAAGGTAAAATTCGGAAAATAATGCAGTCAGTATTGTTTTGTGAAAGCTTTCAAAAGCATGTTTTTATTTTATTTTGTAGAGCCCTTTGGGTGGGGCAACAGTTTAAAATGTGGAAAAAATCCAACTGTGCAAGCAACAGCCTAAATGTGTTTAACATGCCCCCCCCAAAAAAATAAAACAAAAAAAAACAATATAATGTAGATGGCGATAATAAAGTAATGTATAACCCTTTTTCATGTCAAGTAGAACAAAAATGTAATTTGAAATGCCTTTTCTGAATAATTCGTTTAATGAAAATAAATAGTGGTAAAGATCTTAGTTGAAGAAATTCATCAACTACATATTAAGGGGCTGTCACAAATCAGTGCTGTAAACAAGAAAGAATCAAACTAAGTTTACTTAATACAGCAGATAATACATATAGACCTCAATATACATGCATATGTGACCTCTGGGTGGCCGAGAGGTTAGCACTCTTGCTTTCGGTGTGCGAGGTCCCCTTGAACGGAGTGGTACTTGTCGGACCCCATGTATCAAGACTTTAGGGTCCGTCCATACAAGTCCACTAGCTCGTGTGGATATGTAGATGAATAAGTGCTTGAACTAAGATCCTCATCACTATTTAGTTCTGTCCACTTGGCTGATTATAAATAAAATGAAATTATAAAATGGGGGTGCCCGTAGGTTTGATTCCTTTATTAGCGCAATGAACTTCATATAATTGTACAGGTAAAATCCCATTATAACGAATTTTACAGGACCCGCGATTTTATTTCGTTATAACAAAAATTCGTTGTAATGAACACTGTATTGGAAAACAAGAATTCGGCGGGGATTTCGAAGAACTTTGTTCTAACAAAAATTTCGTTATAATGACGTTCTTTGTAAAGAAATTGTACCTGTATTTGGTGTCTATTAATACTTACCTTTCGTATATTAAACAAGACTAGACCATTTGCTCGCACAATTTCATTTTTTTCTTCTATTTTTTAAACTTTTGTCCCACTCAAAGGGATTTAAATAACAAAATGAAAACGTATGTATTCAAAGGCCCTCACAAAGCAATATTCACTTATTTTCAGATCTTTATATCGTCCTCCCACATCACTTTCTGTGACCTTAAAAAGTTACAAATTTCCAACTCTACAATAGCAATTTTGGACACAATTTTCGCCTAGAAGGAAATAAATTATTTGCAGTGTTACTTACTACGGTTGATATTCAACACACAGAGGTACAATATTACAAATTTCAGGTTAAAATGTCCAGTACAAGTAGGCCTATATTTAAAACATGATCAAACTTGCACAATAAAGCAATCCCGGATATCCAGAGCGCCACGCCGCCATGTTGTCACGAAAATTCGTATCTTGCAAATACCAATTTTATGTGGCAGTCTAGTCTTGTATTATCACAGTGACACCAATTTCAGCCTTATAACTTTTCTATACGCTTCTATACGCTTTTTATACTGTAATACAGGTTATAGGAAAGCTCTGTAAGCGCTCAATGATTGATGCACATGCCTGATGGAAAATGACTGCTACGTTTATTGTTGCCCTCGAGACGAGATTTAGGCTGTCTCGTCTCGAAAATGTCTTGTCCAGAAAGTGTCTTGTCTCGAAAAGATGTAGATTGTACATTACGAGGGTTCTGTCTCGTCTAGTTTTCTATAAGCCTTTTTTTCTGTCTCGTCTCGTCTCGTGGCAACACTAGCTACGTTCGAATGGTAAGATGAAACAAACTGTAAATCTACATTTCGTCTCTGCTTTCCTGATAAAATGAATGTTCAACTTTTCACAAATTTTAAAAATCGTGCAGCTTTCTGATATTTTTAAGATTTGCCGATTTCATATGGAATGACCCGAAACTGTTTCGTCTCTCAACATATTTCAGTTCTATGGTTGTTTTATCAATTACCATTGATAGACCATGATAATACCTGACATTTCCAATTCTTGCTGAATGACCGATTAGATTACAAAACGAAGAAGGCTCTTGCTCGTATTTCCTAGGTGCCATTATCTTTAGACGTTGCAGGGACAATGTACGAACGACGGACCAACACATAGATGTCTCTAGTGTCGAAGTTGTACGCGAAAATGTCTGTCGAACAGACACTTCTTGTTCTTGTTCTATGGCCAAACTCCATTTTTATGTAAAACTTTCTCTCAGTTTTCTTGGAACCTTTCCTTCTGAAATCACTCCCCTCACCTGCTTCAATAGACTTCTTTCAATATTATTATTAGAAAGAATTTAATCATAAAATCAACTGTTTAGATTTAAATGGAAAAGAACAGTTATTTGTAACGAACTGTAATCGCGAGAATGGATTAGTAAAATTTCCTTTAGAATTTTCCTTTTGGAAGAATGTGATAACGTAAAGCTAGGATTTTTATGTACTTATAATCATATTCCATTTGCAGTTACAGGGTGTTGCAAAACAATACAGACTAAACATCATTACATTCCTGACATGAATATAAGAAAAAAATAAAAATAAAAAAGAACAAACCATCTAGGGCGCACAAATGTTTTGTTTCGGCTGTATAGGGAATGTAAGTTTGGGAAAATGAACTTTGGATCTTGATATCTCCAATACCATTAACAGTAGAACAAAGGCGGCATGGTATCCTCAAAGGTTTCAAACCTGCTTTATCCAAATATGTATATTCCAAAATTGCACAATGGATGCACAAGGGATTCCCCAATTATATAGGGGATTCTCAGACATTCTCTGGAGTAAATGTAGGTCGAAATAAGCATGATGACAGGATCACTTGCGCCAGTGATACCTGGCGACGTGGAAAGGTCATTTGCAACAAACTAGTATATCCTTTCTGATCGGCGGCAATTTACGACCGTAGAAAAATGGCAAAATACCTGATAGTGCATAAGTGTGTTAGTGAGGTGAATTATAAATCATTTATTAAATCACCTATGAAACGATAAACAAAGGTAAATATTTATTGCTTCAATAAATACGCAATAATAATAATAATAATAACAATAATAATAACCACTGACGTTACAGACCAAAAGGGTAATGAGCCTGTCCCAACGCAATCTGTCCGCGGTTGGTGGAACTGTGTCCACCTGATTGACGACCGTGGCGACATAAAAATCCTAGCTCTAAAGTGATAAGTCACATGTCTTTTATACAAATAACTTACAATTCGTAAACATAAAGCTAAGAGAATTATAGCAAAGATATGTATAAAAAGTGTAAAATAAACTATTATTTTTTTACAATGTAGAAAACATTACAACTAACTAGACAGCGAAATTAAGTAGGATTAAACTTACTGCCTTCTCTGCTACATTATATTAGAGATTCAATAATAAGGAGCCATGTGATTGACAGAATAGTATTTTAAAAATATAATCTTGGGAACTCTATACATAAACTTGCACAGGAACGGCTATATATACGAGTGAATAAAAGCATGTAAGAATTGAAATTGCTAAACAAACAAACCGTAACTCATCTTTATGGCGTGAAATTTCCACTATTTTGCTGTAAAATAGGATAATATGAAGGTACCATTGTCGGCTGTTATTTTCAATTATCTCCAATGGAAGCATATTTTTTTCTGTCTGAAGAGAGTTTTGCTCTGGAGTACGTTCATAAAACATTCGTCTGATCCAACGGATACGACTGAAGGAAGCGCTACTCATAAATCAGATTAAATAACGATTACTTTTCTAACTCGAGCTAAGTGATGGACAAAAGCTAGAAATTATTCTTCTGCCTATTTCTTGATGACAGTCACGCGAGAGATGGCAATAAACGGGGTAAATGATGGATCAAAGTTTTTTTTTTTTTTTTATTAAAAGCTGTTTCCGAACTGAGACATTAACAGTTTGAGAGACAGCTCTTAGAATCAGAAGCGAGGAGAATTCATGTAGTTAATGAATGTTATGAACAAGCGAAGGATACTTCCCTCTTTTCTGGCTGCTCAATTCTCATCAAGGAAATGGCGTACCGGAAGTAGCAATTGTAGAACGAATCGCGCTTGGTTGTGGTGGCTGGGACGCTAAATGAAATCGCTCTTCATGCTTTGTAAGTTTCATTTTGAACCTTGTTTATTACGTTTCTCTTCTTTTTAGAATGCCCCTCATTAGATAATGACATCATCCACTTCTTCTTTAAGAGTATTCCGTTCATTGTGAAAGGCAGTTCAGTGATATTGTATATACATTTGTCTGCTGATATATTTATCATTGAAAACACAGTTGGTGGTTGTTTATTATTCAAGTGCTAGTAATATGACTTTCTTGTACAGTCATTGGCAAAAGTTGTGTCTATTTTGTAAAATTTCTTTTGCGAGTAACTTTGGATCGGATGGACTAATTTATGTTCTGTTTTCTGTAACTTTCAGAAAATTACGTTCTCCTTACTTTATTGAAAACTGTACTAAAATCTCTCCATTCATTCGAAAGTTATTCGGAAAAAGAAATGTTACCAAAGAGAAACAACCGTTGTCGCTGAGTGTACATTTTAAGTGCAGCATTGCATACCTAAAATGAATAAAATTTTGGGAACTTCAGGGTTTTTTAAATGTGCATAGACGTAAACAAACAGTTTTTAGGCTTCATCAGAAAGTGCTGTGAAGCCTTATAGAACCACTCTGTCCGTCCGTCGACAACTTTCAACTCAGGAACTACTAGGGCTAGGAAGCTGCCATTGGAGAAGTCTCTGTGAAAAAAACTTTATATTGTATGGACCAGTGTAGTAACTTTTGACTTCGCCCGTCACAATTTGTCCTATACACCTAGTTAAAATCCTCAAATATCCATTTCACAGGCGGGATTCGAACCCGCGACCTTCGAGTCGTTACTCTAACGACTTAGACTGTACGGCTACCTGGTCGGCTAAAGATGTTTGCGAGGCGAGTTCAAAACCGTATAGACCATATGCATCACAGGGACGGGTCCGAAGATTGGGGGGGGGGGGGTTAACTTAAAAACTACCAGGGCTAGGAAGATAGTCGAGGTGTCGTTTGAAAGGTCTCGACGAGATGGGCTGTAATTATAAACTGAGGAACTAGCAGGGCTAGGAGAAAGGTAGTTGATATGTCGTTGGAAATGTCTCGCCTCAAGTTTTCCAACGAGACTTTGATCATCCGAATTGGACTCAAACTACAGAATGATAAGGTAAAAGTAAAAACTATAAATTATTTTGTCCAAATACGACCGCATCTCCTTTCCATCTATCTCACCATGTACCTACACAAACCTAACATAATGCTCAGTTTGGCGTTTATTATAGAATATTTTCCATTCGAGTGCCCACTATCACGGTTCAATGAATAAACCAACATTTCTCAAATCAGATTTTCCGGCTGAAAGTTCCTTTGTTTTGACACCTGCACTTTCACAGAGAACAATTGCCAGCATCTTGAAAAACCGAAAACCTTTTCATCATGTTAAGTTTTCCATGCTGAAAGCTTTTTTCCATGTCCTAATCGTTGTTGACACTCATCAACTTTCTTTGAATAAGGTTATTTTGGAGTCCTTGAGAAATGCATGATGTACTGAAAATTCACGAAGTAAAAAACAGAAGAGTCCGATGATTCTACGCCCCAATGTTGCCAAACTAATGCTTTCACCTACGCAACCCTAGAAATGAAAGTAGTAGTAATACTTAAAAAAATAGGATACCGACCGGCCGTACCTCAGTTGGCTTCGCATTCGGTAGGTCCTATGTTTCGACCCAGCGGCCGGCCATCCAAACAGGATCCTCGATGGTTTATCCTCCGTCACACCACGCTAACGATAGAATAGTCTCTTCAAACTAAGCCCTGGTCGACATTCTTCCAATACCCCTCTCCTTTGATGTTACTTATAAATGAGACTTAATGTGGTAAGTTAACTCAGGGTCAGCCGAGCTCAATTGATAGGGTGTGAGCTTCATTTGGGGAGGTTCTGGCTACGATACCAGCGACCATCCGACTTAGGTTTCTCCAGGGTTCCCTCAGTAAAACCAGCCAAATGGCAGGATGGTACCTGTAACGTAGGCCCTGTTCGATTTCTTACTACATTCTTTCCCCTATCCCTATCTCGGTCTGAGCCATAGAAGTCTAAAGACAGTAAATAAATTCAGTTGTCTCGCGGTCAGTCCAATAAATAAAATTGATAAGAAAAATAACTAAAATAAACGGTTATATATTTTTTTTATATAAAATATTAAATAATTGGCGAGTAAATGCTTATTGTCACATTTTAGAAACTAACTTTTTTTTCGCGCACATTCTCGTAAAAGCATGATGACAGATGAAATATTATAATCCTTCAATGTAACGATAATTTTTTCTTGTGTGATCTGACTTTGTACATAAAAGACAATATTGATGGAATACAATATAGCTACTTATACTGACTTACACGCATTATGAATTAATATATGTTATCTTTCCTTTATATATTTCAACCGCTAGACGACATACCGTACTAACTTTACCCTTTGCGCCTGCTTTTAGTTGTTTCTACTTCGTATATAAATCCAATAACAAATAAAATATAGTCATTCCTATCTGTATTTAGAATTAAGTGGTGTTATACAGGGTATTCCCGAAATAATGGTGCAAACTTCGGGAGGTGATTATTTTCATCAAAACAAGAAAAAAAATTCTTTGAAGAAATTCCGAAATCTGACTAGTTTCGGAGATACAAGCGCTGAAGGTCACGGAGGCTTCATCACAAATGACGTCATAACTGACACATGATGACGTAAGCGGTGTCTGCTTAGCAAATCGCACTCGAAGTAGTGCCCGATACATCTATTTAAAGAATGTTTGCGATTAAGGGAGTGCCGTATAGACAGGTTTTGCAACGTAGGAATTTTATTGCCAAGGAATTAAATGATTTAATAGGGCGACCATAGAAATCCCCTCTAAGCTGCGGTCGCTAATCATAAACATAGATGTGTTGGTATTACTTCCAGTGTGATTTGCTAAGCCGACGACCCCGCTTGTGGCATTTCTTGTCGAGATATGACGTCATTTGTGACGATACCGACTGACTTTGAGCTCCTGTAGCTCTAAAACTAAGCCGACTTCGGAATTTATTTCCAAGCTTTTTTTTTTTTTTGGTTTGATGTAAATATTCACCTCCCGACATTTCCACTATTATTTCAGGAACAGTCTGCATAATTTTAATTCCAACATGAAAGAAGAAGGCGAAATAAATAAATAAATATGAAATTATAGTAATCATTATGTGCATAACGATTCCTCACCCTTAAATTATTGAAAAATAAATTGGAAAACTAGAAATACAATGTTGAAATAATGTTATAGTATTCTGCTATTGTTCGTGAGCATTTCGTGTTACAATGAGAAAGAACGCTGTAGGGAGATCAATAGCCAGAAAGAGAATTTTAAGTAAACGTAAAACAACGACCTCACATCGCGTGCACGTGAAAAAGCCAACCAATATATTTTTTTTCTCTCTCGATTACGTATGATAGGACAGCAAAACTTAAACAAAGGCTAGCGCGAGGAGACAAAGAAAATAAGAATTCCATAAAAAGTTTATTTCATGAGATTGGTTTTATAACCAATCCCTTTCCCGTTCGCTTTTTTGATATGTTTGTATATGTTGTGTAAGTTTCAAGGTTGCGCTGTTACCTTACCTGGTAATTGTAATTCAGGTCTCTTCATATTCATGGTTCTTTTTAACAACTTACCCTTCAAAGAATATCATGATAAAGGAAGCAGCCAGAGACTGAAAAACAAAATTTCATACTTATTAAACATGTTCTCTTACAATTTTTGTACTTTACTGAAGATATTGTCCACAAATTAACAATTTATTTCAAAATGCTAATTTTTATCTTCGACTACATATAGATTATGTTTTCGAGTTAGATTACTTATTCCGCTAGCTCACAATATGGATTTCTAATAAAGCTAGTCAAATTGATTGACCCGTATGCAGTGATTTTGCCAGACCCCCCTCTTATGGGGGTGACACTCCCCAAATTCTCAAAAGCACTCGACCACTTTAAAAATTTTCCGCTCAAAAATCCATAGAAACCGTACAAAAATCCACTTACACCCTCGCAATTTTCACTTCACCTCCCCCCAAGTGAAAATCCTGGCGGAATCCCTGCCCATATATAGCTCAGAAATGATTTAAACTAAGTTGTTAAAATAATGTTATCTTAATTTGAATGGAATTTATCCAAAATTTGAACAAATACGGGAATTTTCTTTATAAGTACTGCACAAAAAAAACAACAAAAAAACAATGTTAATTTAACCATTTTCGATGACAGGTACCACGACTTTTTTTCGTCTTAAATCAACACCATTTGTTGTGTAATTTCGGTGATTCTGCACTGTGATAGTGTTCGTATCATTTCCTTCATCGTGTTAAACGAGCATTGGTAACACATCCATCGTGCTGAATCATTGAAATTAACACCGTATATTGTGTTGATTTAACATAAAAAGTGGTGGTCGCCGTGGGACACCAACAAGTATTGAATTAGCACAGACATTTGTTTACAATGTGGGTTAATGCGAGTGGGTATTGGATTTCAAGCGGTGTGGTTTTAGTAAAACTTTTAGAGAGAATGAATTCATCGAAAAACATTTCATGTTATGTCATAACGTTGCTACATAAAGAACTGATAAAGGTGTGTTTCACAATTTGTCAGTACCGGCCGCGGCGGACATGTGGTCTGAATCATTGGCCAGCGTCTCGGAGGTTTTGGGCCCACATCCTGGGCTAGTGGGTGGATGTGTCTGGATTTTAGAAACTTTATATCTTACAGCAGGGCTTTGCAGCCTACGACTCGCGTAGAGATTTTGACTGGCCCCGAAATAAATCCAAAATTACTAACACAACCTGAAAATAAAAGTTAATATATTAAAATTACTATATTACTTTTGAGTTGATCCTTTTTAGTGTGGCCCTAGCCCTCTTCTTGCTTAGAATCCGGCCCGCTGACAAAAAAAGTTTGAGAATGGCTGTCTTACAGGATGGAGTTGGGTGTTATTTATAACCTTTAGGCATCTTTCGTTCAACCCACTTACAAAACAGGATCAAGACAGGCAGACAGATCAAACAGATCTTTACTTACTACAATGGTCCCGACAATACAAAGTTTACTGGTTTTGTAAATATATCAATAGGTGTATCGTTCCTGTAGGAGGTGACGTCAAATCAAAATATAGAGATCTCGTTAGTGATTACGAATTCCCACTGAGAGATTCTGCCCGCTAAACAGTCTACAACATAAATATAAATTGCAGAAGGTGGGGTAGGGGTGAGACGGGCAATGCACACGTGCAATAGATTACTGGTGATATTAGACAGGAAGTAAACACTGTGTTCATCGACCTTAGTTGTTTCAGCTGAGATCCACAAGAAAGATTATTGAAGCTAAATCCGAGCATAGCGCTCAGACGACAACAGACAAGAATTATGTGTCGACTATTGCATTGTTGTCAATTGGTAGTTGTGGGAAAGGGAAAGAAGCTGCATCCCTGGATGCCACGTGAGTTAATCTCAGCTGAGAAGGCACGTTGTTCTGAAGTTCTGAAGTCCTTTTGTTGTAAGAGATGTGGTGAAAAGTGGGTCACGTACAACGATGTTAGATGAAACATAGGACTCAGATTTTCATGGCTTAAAAACTTTAGAAATATGCATGAAAAGTACCAAAATATGGCCAAAAAATTTGGAAATGTGACCTGAAAGCTGAAAATATGACCTAAAAATATTTTAGATCAGGCTATAAAGAGTACTTAACCCTAATCATCTTTAAATAATCCAACATTGAAAGAAAGGAAATATACATATCTCGCATGTTAACAGAACGTTAAGCCACAAAAACAACCTGTCAGTCATATTTTGTTTCACACCACATTCCTGGGAATTTCTGGCATCTGTCTCCCTTCAAAGCCCATCAAATATTCTCATTAGCATCACAAGTATGAGTATGTTATGAACAATATCTGGTGAAATATTAAAGCATGATCAAAATATGTTTTTGTACCATACTCTGACCAAAATATGACCTAACGCGTAAATATGCATTTATATGACCAATAAATACATCATTTTCACATCTTCATAAAACTTAGGAACGTATTTAACTTAGGCGTATAAAAACAGACGAAGATAAAAAATATATGACGTCATAAATGCCCGACGCCTAGATATAAGCGTACTGCTTCTGTAGCGTTGTCCAAATAAATACCTTCGCTACAGTTTTTTTTTGTATTGTTATTTATTTTCCTACCTACCTTTGAGTTTCAAGGACGAGGCCTACAGTTTTTCTCCAAGTTAGCATACAACTACTGCCTTCAAAACACCTAATTGCGTTTGAGCCCTGGACAGCGCACAGAAAAGATCGATGTTTGTTTTATGGAAAGATTCGTAAATTTATTAGAGTTTCGTTCATTAAACATTCTTATAGTAACCTGTTATTACTTAATTTTAAGTAAAATTTAGAACATAAACTAGGAAAGTGACTCCTTCAATACCTTGCTGATCATAACTCAGTACAACTACACCAAGATTGTATTCTTCCATTAGCATCAATGAGCAACTCCGTCGATTAGTCAATTACATAAGCAACCGCTACAACACAACACGTCCTTCCTGCCTTGACAAGGTCTTTGATAAAGTCTGGTGCCCTGCCCCTCAATCTCAATCTAATATATATATCGACTACCTATTTCCTATCTCCGCTTCATTTTCAACTCCCTTACTTCCTGCGTAAGTATGAACTTCGCCGTCTCATTTCTCATTTTCATCAATTCCAAAGTTCCCGACAGTTCTACTTTATTGCTTATCTCATACATATTATTTGTAACCGACTTTCTACCCTTATCTCCTAATATTCCTCTTTTTCAATATGCAGACAATACTTACTTTTGATCTAACTTCTACAGAATTTTTCTATGGTATCCAAGAATATTAATGTAAAATTTGGTTGCGGATACGTTGAGAGGTATGAAAGCTTTTACCGCTTTTACCTAATAAACATACATATAATTTTTTAGTTATAGAGATCTGTTTACTTTCTCTGAAATCTCAATACATCAAAGAAAACTAATCCCTGAGAAACTTATTAATGACTAATGAGACAATAACTTTTCAACAAAGATCATTTCCCCCTGCAACAACGGGTAATGTATCGGCTAGTTCAATGTACAAAAATATGCGTTATACCCAAAGACCTCTATCTAAAAGCGATACTGTACTAACTGCTGCCATTAAAAATTTCATGAATATATGAATTCAGGAAGTGGAGTTGACTTAATTTCGTTTGTCCCCTTCCAGTCTAAACCAATATGGGTCAAATTTTCGGTTCTAATTTAGTTTCTGTGCTTGATATCGCTGTGCGGCCGGTTTCTTATTTATGCCTTAATTCTTGGAGGAAAACGTAAACATTATTTGCAATATTTTCTGTTATGTGCAGAGTATGGTATACTATTATCTGAAATTTGCTCTGGCGTTTATCTTTCGAGACTAAGCAGTCACTCCAGTATCGTTACGTAGAACTCGATGGTTCTACCATAAATTGTTCATAATGCGTACAGATATAGAAGAGTAAACAGTGAAAACTTTAATAACATAATAATAAGAATAATTTGTCAATAGCTTTCTGCTGTATCTTCCCCTTTTGAAACAGCGTTTCTTCCTCCACTTCACACATGAAAGAACCAAACCTTAGAAATTAATTCTTTAGCTTTAGATAACAATACTGACAAGTTTTGTTGTATTCTTAAAACCAGTGTCTGTTGACATTTCGGTAGCACCGTACCTTCCGTGCTAGTCTGCAATTTTAAACTTTCCAAACTTCCAAGAAAACGGGAACAAATGTATAAACAACGTTGCATGATGGTGCAAGGTAGTCCTACAACTCCAAAGTTTTAATAGTGAATCACTGAGAAAATGAGAGTAGCAAAATGGAACACATCATAGCATACAATGTTGATTATATAATTTGATAAAAACATTTCATGTACATAGACATCTGTGTTCTAACTCTGTAAATAGTTTCAGAGGCGTCGTCCCTCGGCTAATGTATTTTCCTTGGAAACGTATAAGAAAGGCAGCGATCAATATTCGCTCATCCTGATTGAGGTTTCTCCAGTTTTTTTTTCTTCTGTCACACCAGGCAAATGCTGGGATGATACCAACAAAATAAGCCCTACCAACTACCTTCGAATATCCTTTCCCTCACCCTATCCCGGCCTGAAGAGAAGATGCCGGAAGGCCATAAATAAAATTCAATACAATTCAATTCTAAACATGATCTCAGTATTCGTTTAGTGTGCTCTATTAGACTGGAGAGTGTTCATCTAAAATTAAAGCCATTGGAAACTAAACGACAGATGTTGGGTTCTAAATATCGAATTTTTAGAGACGGTAGCGTTGTAAAGCTTACTTTTTAGATATTTTTCACGAAATATTATATAACATTGAAAATTTGGTATTGAAACACAATGGAGAAAAATTATGCCCACATGAGTACTACCTGGCAAGTCTTTTTTTTAAAAAAAAAAAAAAGATTAATTAAAAAAAAATAGCTTGTTATGTTTCTACAAGCTTAGATTTTACAGGTCACTGAGACAGGTTAACCCCTTTATGCAATCAAGTTATCATATTCTATGTATGAAGCAATAAAACTAGTCCTGTTTATATAACCAGTTAGCAACACATTACTGATATCTGATACCATAGAACGTTCTTGTTAGAAAAAAGACGACAAACAAATGTTTGTTTCGAACTGAAGTTTTGTTGAACAAAGTTCACTCGAAAAACAGTTCACAAACGTGAGGAGAAAATCGTGATAAGGTCAAGTAATTTGACCAGTGGTATCATGATCATCGACACGGGCTACTGAACTATATTTTTAAAAAAAATAAACTCTTAACGTAAATACATTACACAATATACAGCCTATTCATAAATTCCCTGAACCCCAATCTACAAATCCTGTTGTAATTCTCCGAATCGTGGCAGCAATGGCGTGTGAACGCAAAATAATACCTAATACGAATATAACTACATTTAAACCTTTTCCCACTTCATCACTAAAGAGAAATTTAAGTAAAAAACATCAAATATAAACCATTAAAATAATACTGGGGTTTAAATCAAATTGATGTTTGGCCATACAAAAAAATAAACTCAAGAAAATTAGTTTTTATGGTAATATAGAAAGCCACTATTTTAAAAAATGGATACAGATAATAGGCCTTGATATTTTATACTTGTAAGGTTTTAACTGTACTTTATATTTTTTTTTAGTATATTTTATATCTGTGAGCGTTTTTTTGTTTTCAAAGTATATTATATTTTACATCTGTGAGTGGTTTAGTATAGTTTAGATTTTGGTATTTCTCAGTATATTTGTGGAGTTTTCAGAGTATTTTTTCGGTATACTTCATATTTATCGGTTGTTCGGTTTACTTTACATTTCTCAATTTTCGAGTGCATTTTATAATACTTAATACACATTTGAGGGTTTTCCATGTTGTTCCTCAGTCATACCTGGAAAATTTCGAGATCGTACCTACAAACTAAGCTTTGGTTGGCCATCTTCGAACATCCTTTCCCCCATCCTTTCCCGGACTGAACCTGAGACGCCTAAAGGGCGTAAATAAATTTTTAAACGAACATCTCACTTGCTCGTTTCCAAATTCTTCTATTATCTCGTCTTAGAGAAAATCTTTAGTCCATAGTTTTTTATGAACCTGAGTGTTCGTCAGTGGCGGAAGCAGGATTTCCTGGGGGGTGGTGCAGGAGGAATAGCCAGGGACATTTTCGATATTTTCCCGCTAACTGATTTTTCTAAAGTATAAATTTATCATATTTCCCCCTCATATTGCTAAGTGTTTTCATGAAATATGACACCGGTATCCCCAAAAATTGATAATTCTAGATTAGATTTGCCCGGAAACAAATCGAAGCTTTTTCTGATATTTGAAATCATGTTATAAAAAATCAAACATTTTTCCTTGAGGGAGTGCCCCCTCTCTGGATCCACCACTGGTGTAGATTAGAGACTCTCTTTAGTACAGTTTCTTCTGCTTCTCTTTTCCATTCTGTGCTATCCTATTATCTTGTTTTTCTCCTTTAGTTCTTTCTGAGCTTCAAAGAGTACAGTGTAGAGTGCAATTCATTTCATAAGATTCTTTGCTTATCTCTCCGATACACTCTCTGTTTCGTGTTAACTTCTATTTTTCCTCGTCGTCGCTTTATAGCGTTTATTTCCACAGCTTAATAGTTAAGATTATGTCAAGCAGTAAATTGGTCTGTTGCGATAAAAAAAAATAGTTCCTTATTTCGTGCCAGTGAACAGTTAGTGTAAAACGCTTCTTATCTCTGCATTTCTTCCCTCTGGGGAGAGATTCGAACACGCGTCCATGGCACTGACATACAAATGCTCCAAGGTCACGCAATATCTTCTCCAGTCTCTCTCACATACACCCCCCACCTACACACACACACATACATTTCTCACACGCACACACATGCAGAAGCATATTGTGTCTCTCACGCTACATACTCTAGCTCAGAAGTATAACTTTAGCATATTAGCGAGCTGGTGCAGATAAGTCGAGCGCAAACAATTGTGGATCGAGTTTAGAAAGGATTGTTTCTATTTGCACTTAAGGTAGTTAACAATATCAGTATAATGCGCAGTTTAAAATCCGTTCTTCTTGAAGAGTAAACACTGTAGAGCAACTAGAATGGCTTATCAGTTTTTTAAGCAAAGTACATGCTTTTGGAAAGAAAAATTATCTTTAATTAGATTTAATTGTTATGTTTAATTTAGTAAATTTGGTTACGTTATGAGGCTCAGTGGTAGAGCGCTCATCTCTGTTACGTAGGGTCCCCGGTTCGGTCCCAGATTTTGCTATGTGGGCTTTGTGCGTGCAATTCTCCCGCTTTCATCCACTTTCTTCATTCCACCAATTCTTCCTTCTTCCATGATCATCCATACCGCCTGATTTAAAGTTGCTCAAAGACCTTAAATAAAGATTAAATGTAATTCAATTCGAAATACTGATCAAAATTCATTTTGCATGGGAGACAACAACAGCAAATAAGGAAAGGGAAGGAATCGACTCCGATCTTGTTCAATGTACCATCGCAGAATCTATCTGAAGGGAAACAAGAGAAGGCCTTGTTAAGGTTGGACCTTCGCTGGTCACAAACCCATGACTTTTCGAATGCGAAGCTAATGCCCTACAAACTGAACTACTGTTGCATTTCGTACATTGTGTTGAGAAATTAACATGGAATACTGCGCTTCTTACTAAAGGATGAATACATTTCTTTATTAAAGATTTTAAATTGGTTTGCAATAAAAGTTTTTTTTTATATGTTTCAGTGCTTAATTTATCTATCCTTTGATCAATCACGTAAGCATACTACCAGGATTTTCGGTTTCCGGAGTGTGAAGTCAAAATTGGGAAAGTGTAAGCGCAGTTTGGCAGGGTTTCTATTGATATTTCACCACAATTTTTTTTTCTTTTTTAAGTTTGGATGGTGTGCTCGAGAATTTGGGGGTTACACCCACCGTACGGGGGCAATCATGACTCGCTTTGTTTGACTCAAACGTTCTAGTTAATTACTTACGATCTGCACTATGATTTCCATAGATGGCATCTAGTTCTGGAAAGTTGCCACCTACTACATAGCAAGTTTGTTGCACGTTTCCTGGGTGATAACGAGAAAATTTGCTGTAAATTTGAGGAAACATATTTGGCACGTCAAGTTCGATGCACATTATTTCGTTTGCCAATGCAAGTTTTCTTTGCTACCTGGCCTTTATATTCCTAACTATAATAGTGCATATAGGTCTGTGAGAAAAGTGAGAAGAAGAACTGCCACTTCTACTGCGACCAATCATTTGAATAAAATATTATTTTTATTTTACATTTTAGTGCTTTTCTTCAAGTATTTTATTAAATTACTAAATAACGCTAGTAGGAGGTTGTTATCGTGAAAAACAGCTGCTATTAAATATAAAGGCAGTTGAGTACTATTTCGCTTGAAACTAAAAATAGACGGTCAAATCTGTCTCAATTCCGTGACGCTTTTTTTTTCTTACTTAAGAAAGCCTTCGCCTATTGAGATGCTTTTCTCCGAGACAAATCATTTCTTGTCTTGCAACCTTCAAGCACTTCTGTGTTCTCCCGCACCTGACACTCATATGTTAGTCACGTGAATGACATTGAAATTAGACAAAGCGGCCAAATATGTTACACCTTTCAGTGAAGTGTTTGACTTTCACACATCTCCTTCCCGCTCCTCATCTCTCCTGGTAGTTTATACGAACAAAACAACTACATCTTTGAATGAAGTCTCTGCCGTATAATGTGCGACACAAACTGTGAATAGCACTTGCTTCAACGATTATACTGTATTTGTTTTTTAAAACATACAAATAACATACTATATAACGTATTTCATGCCGTATTGGTGTGTAGAAAGTACAGTAGGAACAAACTCCACGAACAACAAAGGAAAAAATGGATCACACTTGCAAAAATCTTGCGAGAGCAAACGAAAACGTCTACAGCAAATTTAAAAATTTGCCTAAAATTTGCGGCAAAATTCCTAGTTACTAAGTGGCTAACATATTACTGCATTACACAGTGTGTGTAACATATTCGCCCCGTAATATAAATATCGAAAATGTCCGTACTTTGACAAGCCCTGGTGTTGATTGTAATGACGATGAACGGAAAAAGTTGAGTTAATAAAGGTGCTGCTGCACATATGAACAGTTTCCAGTTCTGAATGGGGTGGACTCAAACACAGTACGCAACCCGACGTCTTACTGATTTGCCCACGGCGCTACTCGCAATTGTCTACCAAAATGCGATGGTCGTAATTCGTTAACATTTACCGGAAAGCCCTAAACATGAACACAAACGAAATTGAAGAATAATACAAATAAAACTGATAGCATAATTTTACACTCCACATAATTCACTAACTTCGTAGGTGAAACCAGTACACTGGCGAATTCACTGCGCAGGCGCAACAAAACAAAATTAAATTAACGATGGTGAACGGAGGAGAATAGAATTATTATGGACAGAATATTACGGCGCTGTTACTGAGCATCTTTGCTGGAGAAAATTAAATAAATGTAATAAAGTTGCCATTGCAAATTTGCGCAAAGCATCATGGGTGCAACAGCTTTGCCGAAAAACATCTCTGCTATTTGGTGTACATGGATTATTGAGAATCTGGTTGTTGTAATAAGTACGTTAATTCTAGCAAGTAATTGTCGTCAGCAGTTTCACTAGTTAGATATTTATGAGCATATCAAGTAATCGAATATTCAATTATTGGAAATCCCAAATATGTAACAAGCAAATAGCAGCATCGAATTTTCCACACTCCATTACGTCAGTGTATTACGTTCAATGCATATGAATTAATTAGTATGGTAGCTTTGATTCTCTCTCTCTCTCTCTCTCTCTTATTTTAGTCCAATAACTGGATAATATTCTGCAACATTATACATTCTCCTGCAAATATTTGATGATAGTGTATTCCTGAAATCAATATTTATCTTGTTAAATAAACCGTGTTAGAATTAGTTTTGATAACAAGGCGAAGTGCAGTTCGTGATGCGATAATATATAAACTACAAACTACATAAAAGATACAAGAATATAAAACTGTATAAATGTTATAACCAGTATAT
Source organism: Lepisma saccharinum (assembly GCA_022664845.1). NCBI lineage: Eukaryota > Metazoa > Arthropoda > Insecta > Zygentoma > Lepismatidae > Lepisma > Lepisma saccharinum. Next base: position 47,134 of record JAGDQP010000284.1, read on the forward strand.
TATTGGTAAACGCCTATGCATATATAATCACATAAAGATCATATTCCTACCCAGAGCCCATTTGTGTAACCTATGGCAATGTTTCTTCGTAAGATAAGATTAAATGAATTGTATGAGCGGTAACACCACTATGGCTTACCCCATCCCGAAGGTTTCTTCGTGTTACCAAAGTGTCTGAACGACTGTTCATCGGACATCAGAAAGCAGTCTCTTATCTAAACGCTTATAAATTTGGTGTAGGGTGAAGTATTCTGAAAATGTATGTTTTCTCTTTATCACGAGGAACTCTGGCAATGAATACTGTTTGTAGGAAGTGACACTGACGGGTATTTCTGCCTACCTCACTATGCCACTTTCAACGAGAAAGAACGAAGTTGAAAATATCCACGAAAAATGATAACTTAGCTACCTGGTAACCATGGAGTTTCTACCAACACTGCTACAAGGATCCCTTGCAATATTGAAAATACTCACATTTTTGGAATACATTACCAATACCCCTACACTAAGTTTGTACAGTAGGAAGAATAGGAAGTTTCTTTTTTATATTCGATGAACAGTCATGTGACACCGAGAAATCCGTCAATGAGTTACACAAATGTGCTTTGTGCAAATACCTAGTTTTAAAAAAAATCATGACCCTGGCAACATTTTTACGAACGTGCCTGAATGGAGATTGATATTTTATCTCTATAAATAAAATTGAAAGTGAACTATTGTTTGCATTATCATCACGCAAAAAGTTCTTGACTGATTGGAATGATTTTTGGACTTGACTGATTGGAATGATCACATGATCAGACACTGGACGGAAATGAGAGGTTATCATATCACTTTGATTCTAAAACTATTATCTTCAGAGATAATTGTCCATTGAATTCCAACGACGGTGGTAACAAAAATGGAAAATTTAAAAACAAAGCACGCGGCAACCCACACTACAATGTTGTTCGACGGGTTGACTACCTCCAAGTGGTGAAATTTGACATGACTATCAATTCATTAACAACGGCTATCTTAGGTAACACACCCCTAACAAAGCTGATTGGTGACAGTCCCGATGACTATTGCCAACATATTTTTTTCACTCTGCACTAACGGGCGGGCAAATCAGCTACTTGCTTTATATATATTTAAAAACTCTATATGCAGGGCTATACTGTATATCAGAGCAGGAAGGTGCCTCTATGTGTTTTAGTTTACTAGTTAGTTGTACGAAACTTTGAGTTGCAGAACTTTTGAAACATGAACTTGATCTTAGTTTTTGAAGGAAAGGAGCTGTTAGTGCTTTTCATCAACTCAAGCGTTGAAGCTACTTTTGAGCAATTTATTTTAGTAGTGACTTCTAAGCCCTTGTAGCAGAAACAGAGAAAATGCAAGCAGTCTTAGATAAACGCTAACGCGGAACTTTAAAAGCATTGCGGCTTCTGGTTGAGTAAGAGTAGAACGATAACTGACAAGTTAATTTATTACATAAATAGTTCGGTGACTTGTTCCGTAGAAGTTTATAAAGCAAATACCAGTGTTGCTCATATCGTCTCCCACACATATGTTAATTAACGTTGATATATTTAAATAGACAAGAATACGTAACTGCATTATGTATACTTTGAATCGAGCACAAATTATTGAAGCATAAAAGCGATCCATTAACTCAGGAACTTATTTTCAAAAGGGAGTACACCCAGTGACGCAAATTTTACAGTTGGAGTAAAAATGTATTTCACTGGGAGCGCACTATAACTGTGTTAATCATGTAATATTGTAACTAATGACACTGACTATAGTTACACCATTAGATCATTCGTACATTTGTAGTGTTCGCCCTCCCAGACATTTTTTACGCCTACTGTAAAGTTTGCGTTTTCCCTTTCGAAAATAAGCTGCTCAACCGCGGATAACAATAGTCGATATGACCGAGCGGCTGTAGCTCGGTTGCTAGAACGTTAGCTTCGTATTTGGGAGGTCCAGGGTTCGATCACAGCGACCGACCATTCTGACTGATGCTCTTCCTCAGTCACACCAGGCAAATCCCGTGATGGTATCTTCAACTCAGGCCATGGCCGACTCCTTCCCGCATCCTTTTCCCGCCCTATCCTGGCCTGAGCCATAGACGCCTAACGGTCATAAATAAATTTAGTTCAATAATTATTATAATCGAAATGTGGCAGTAAAATAGTTTGCAAAATGTGTAATTTATTCATTGAAGTAGCTGATAAGTTTGTACCAGGATATCATCCTGGATAATGTTTTTGACCACATTTTGGTTACATAAGCATTTCAGTGGAGATTCTCATCAATATTAATCCTAAATTGCTTAGTGTTTCAGAATAAGTTATCGGCAATTCGAGTATATCGATATTTAAATAATAGGGAATCAAAGAATTTATATTGTTTGTACTATCAACTGCAATGTAGTTACATTTAGTAGAATTTATTACTAAGCCACTAACTTTGCGCCATACTTCATTTACAATTAAATGAAACGACTCAATCTACGTCCGATTTTTTCTCAATAGGAACTCACTATTTACTTTTCAAGCTCACTTTCAGGTAGAAAACTCTTAAATATGGTCATTTGGGGGTATTCCCGACAGTTGGGGAAGTCTGACACTTCCAAACTTGCAGTTGTAGATTGCACAATAGTCAGCTCGTCATATAAACAATAGTCAAGGAAGAGACTCCGTACTGTACTGAATCTCTGCGATGATTTATGAGTTTCTATGTTGAATTTGTGAAGGACCAGAATCATAGTTGTAAGGTAAGTTGTCCAGAAAACGTTCTAAAATAGAAGACTTGGTTCTTAAGTTTTTATGACACATGATGATCATGGAGTTCGAAGTCATTGCACACTATCAAAGGTTAAAGCCTTGTATGTGCACAGGTAGTTTCATTTCCTTTAGTCAATGATACAAACTCCAAGAATTAATACATTTCTAATATAAGGCATTTGAGGGTAATTCCGACATTACGTTGTGGGGTACTTCCAACACCTTCATCACTAGTATATTTCTATACTTTCTTCGCAAAAAAACAACTTTTGACACTACTCGGGTAAATTACAAAGATGTCTCTTTTTATTTTCAATAGCAAACATTGCTCGTAACTACTCCGATAAATGATTATTTTGGGGATTGAATAACAAATTTAGTGTTCATATGCTAGGTGGCCTAACAAGAATGATCAACTATTGAACATAATGTAACTTTCCTTCTCGTATCTAAACTGTTGGGGAAGTTACGTGCAGTTATAGTGCGCATACTATAGAATCTCCACAAAAGATACTAATATTTCGACAACAGCCATTTATATCCGTTATTGTCATATACAGTTATATACGAAGTTTGTCTTCAGTTATGCAGTACATAAACCTTAATCATACATACAGGTCATAGCAACAGATAGTTAAACTCACTACACATATCTCAATTGCACACTACAACATACTTAAATATATACAATAATATGTATCTGAAGATGTGTATCTTGTTTGACTTTTGTTCTTAGAGGTAACGATGAAAGTTAGCGATGCGATAAAATTTCTTATACATTTTATTATCTTTAAAATCATTTCATTTTCAGATAATCCGTGAGATTCCATTTCCACACGCAATATCAATTCATTGTAAAATGTTACTGAGTGCATAGTTGTCAAATATTGACATGCGTTTTCATTTGGTGTCGGAAGTGCCTCAATAGAGTGTTGGAATTCCCCATGTAGTGGGGCAATACCGACACTTCACATTTTTTAGTTTCATATGAACACCCTCAGTTGCCAGAATATTCGGATGTGCAGAGTGAAACATATATTTAATGAAAGAAGAGACAACAGGCTTTAAGACGACGTGCACAAATCTCATCTCATTGTTTCACATGTTTCCTAAGGAACGAAAAATGTTTAGGGTGTTGGGAATAACCCAAATGGCCATACGTTACATTACATTACTACGTAAACAAAACCCAATTTATTTACATTTTTTTTTCTGAAGCATAACGGATTGTGCATATAATCTCTTATAGAATTAATTAAGTGAAAGAAGTAAAGTGGGTCAATTAAGTAAACAAACTCACATGGAGCTGACGGAGATCGAACCGACGAATACTCGCACAAAAGGTGAGCTCGCTACGCCACCACACTGCAATCCGTTAAGTAACAGAGAGAATTGTATTAGCTAATATTCCTTTCTGAAGTGAAGTTTTGATTACTTGGAAATAAAAGCAAACAAAAGACATAAATATACAAGAATGTGAGACACATTTTCATGACATGAATCACTCTGCAAACTTTTCTTACCGCTCTTTGTCTCTTGTGAATGACAGACTTTCGGCAGGGATATTATTTCCTCGTTTTCTATGATTGAATCATTTATCACACGTTCCGTCTATTATAACATACTGCCTGCAGTCTGTGTGGTTGGTTGTGTTAAGCTAATTGTTACCTCGCTCCCCTCTCTTCCTCTTCCGGTTCGATAGCATCAGACAATCAATAAACCATGGCAGGTACCGCGTTTTCCGATAGACATTAGTAGTGATTGGGAAAATGTTAAATGACTAATGGACTTGGTTCACTGTTAGAAACTATAGAGAAACGGAAGTAGCATAGGAGGCACTTTAATGCATTTACTGCGGAAATTACTTATATCTTCGCCACAGATAGGAGTAACTTGATCTAGCTTCATTTTGCACCAATCACGAAAGGGTCTCCTTAATTCTCGTATCTCTTTTACGTAGACATGTTGCAATAATTACGATTGATTCTAATTAATTTTTATACATCTGCATTCTCTTGTCTTTATGTTACCTGCAAACAGTTTATTTATTTTGAAACTGACTCTTACAGAATTCACTAACATATATGCAATCATTCCTAGATTGTTCACTGTCTAATTAATCCTACATAGCAAAAAAATAGCGGTGTTAATTGAACACTTTTCAATGTCCCAGGGCGACAAACACTTTTCTGTGCTAAATCAACACAAGAAACGGTGTTGATTTCGGTGGTTCAGCACAATGGGTATGTTGTCAATGACTTATTCAACACAATGGAGGGGGTAATACTAGCATTATAACAATGTTGAATTAACATGAATCAGAGAAATCGACACTGTCTATTGTGTTGATTTAACATAAAAGGTAATGGTCGTCCCGGGACACCGAAAAGTGTTGAATCAACATCGATGTTTTTTCGCTGTGTAGAACAGAAATTCATGGTTCACTCTATAACTACTGCCTTGCAATATAAGTTCCTACGTTTTGTCAAAGAGGTAGATGGGGTGAAGGTCCATTATATAAAAAAAAACATCAACCGTTCGCTGCAGTTTTCATTGTGTACGAAGTGTATCGATTTTGACGCCAGTTTTAGTACATTTTAACTCTTCAAGTGGAGCCGTTTTTGAGATTAAGACACTACCTCTTGATCCTGCTTCAACGTCCTCTATCAAAATCCGATAAAAATATATAATGTCCGATCGTATACCGTATGTGCAGTTTCGTTTTGATTTAGTGAAACATGAAATCTTTATTAGTTACAGTCAAAGCTGGGAGGCCGTGAGATTGTATACTCGACCCACTACTGTTTCCCTTGCGAGAAATTATTTCAGTCACTTGCATTGGTTTTGCTATTAATCTGTTGTCAGAATGGTTAAAATAATTATACTAAGATTTAATTATTACCTTTTGTTAAGTAGTGGAAACTTTAGATACAATTTCAACAAATTCAACTCTGGAAATTTCTCCTCTGCTTTTATCCTTATGTACTGAATGAATTACAAAAATCAAAATTACAAAAGTTTGCCTTGCAGAAAGGTATGTAAGTCACTTTTCAGGAATTTGGAATCTATAGTACACCCCACGTTCCTTTAACAATTAAGTTTTCAACTTTTTGAATAAATTGTTTCATCTTAATACGTCAAAAGAACAACAACAAAAAGGAGGGAGGGATCAAGTCATTGTACGTATAATAGAAATGTTTAAAGAGAGAACATGCTAAGTACCTTTTTATGCTTCATCTGTAATCGAACCATGTATTGTTAAAACAACGTAAATCCATTAGTTAAAGTTAGATTCAACTGTTTATCTCCTGGTTCACTGGACAACTTACACATGTGCTTAACTCCAATTAATAGCTTGACTTCTTTAAACTTAGTCCTTTTATCATTTTATGATTTAATTAAAAAGCTCAGAAGCAAAGAGATGCAAGAAACATTGAAAACTATATGAAAGCTTGAGTTTAGCTTTTATATAGGCCTATGACACGAAATATGCCTTATACAAAATATGAATATTTTGTGACCCATGCATTTCGTGTCATAAAATAAAAGACAAATTCCTACTTCCTATTTTATTTTTCAATGCCACTTACAGCTTTTTGCTTCTGCATTTTTTTTAATGGACCGGCCAAGTACCAAAGCTTTGTATAACATTGTGTCAGACTCTATTATATTGTTTGTTTAAAAGCATTTATCACATATAAAGTTATTAGACGAGATTGGTCGAGAGGTTAGTACGCTCGTTTCCTGTATGCGTGGTCACAGAATGATAAAACATGAGTTTTCAATCTTAGGAGTATAACAGTGCTGGATAAGCAGCCCGTTTGCTATATTAATTTTCTCTCTCTCTCTCTCTCTCTCTCTCTCTCTCTCTCTCTCTATATATATATATATATATATATATATTGTATAATTAATAAATAGTCCAAATGATGGCGCATGTGTATGGTAATTTCAGTAATTATTTTTTTTGTTTTTTCTATATATTTTAAGGAAACTTTTAATACTAATTAACTATTTTTTTTAGAAAAAATAATACTGTGAATTATTTGTTATTAACTAATATTTGTTTTTATAAATGCTTGATGGACAAAATCAGTAGGCACCGAATTTCGTTGTATACTTCTATATAAACCGAACGACAGGCACTTGGCCCTTAGACCGTAAGGTCGTATGTTAAGAATGTGAAATAGTGGGTTTTTGCTTTTACAACAATAAAGCAAGCATCTATTCAGACCCCGTGATTTTTATTGAACATTCTTTCTTCAGCTTCGTATGATCACGCAAGCGACTGCTTCTTATACGAGGAGTGGAACTTGAAGCGTTGAATTGCAGTGGAGCATTATTCCCTTGTTCTCCCCCCCTTTCATACAAATTAACTATAGGCGACCGTTACTCACTTAGAGGCACGGAACCTGCACTCCTGAACGTTCTACAACCAGTGGGTCGCCGGCGACCATATCTCTTCGGAGGTCTGGAACCAGTAGCTCATACTACCTTTCCACAATCTGTGGGTCGCGGGCGACCATATCTCTTCGGAGGTCCGGAACCAGTAGCTCATACTGCCTTTCCACAACCAGTGGGCCGCGGGCGACCAATTCTCTTCGGAGGCTCGGAACCAGTAGCTCATATACCTTAGTCCCTTCCTTGAGGGATAACCTCCATGGGAGACTGTTTCTTTTTGAGAGGAACGGAACAGAGAACGTGATCTCTTACCCTGGCAGCCCCAATACTTCTCCTTCTCCCCAGTGTGTCTTGCTTTCCCACTGCGGTACGGAGGCTGACAGCCAAACAGGACCGTTACAGGAGCACATCTGTACTCACATGATATCACAAAACTTTATAGAGCTGGAGTGGATAAGAGTAATTAACTGATGGATCACGGCTCCCTTAAGTATTGCCTTGTCCCTCCCTCTCCATGTACATTTGCTTTTCCATGTAAATGATGCATAACATCACAGTTGTACTTAGATACGAGTCGGCTGCTTCAAAGAGGGAAGCTATCTTTCAACTCGTACCTTCTGTTGTAACAAAATGAGGAAATCAATAAGAATGAAAAGATCCACAGCAACCATATGATGTTTTCCCTGCTTTCGCCTTTCGTCCGTCATAGTTCATATATTGTTTACCTTGCATAACGAAGCTCAATCGACCCAGCGAGTGAATTTATGCTCCACTTTAATCGATGAAGATAGCAAAATGTTGTAGCACGCCATCTAGTAGTAGTTATCTCGAACCTTTTCTTTGCAGCCATCCTTAAATGCAAGTGATAAAGAGACCGAAGGAGTTCCGTGATTTGTTTATGGACTTCGGAGGTGTAGCTTTGTCTGATATAGATTCGAACGTCGAATCATCTATAAAATGTATTCTACTCTCTCTTGAAATATATTTTTAAAGGAAGAAAAGAAGAGTTAAAAGCACACTTCGGACATGACACAAAGACCACCACAAATGATTTATTTCTGTCACGTTCTCGGAACAGAAGAAATCAATATCTTTTTTTTCTCTCTTCTGGTTTTTATCTGCTACTTTTGCAGACAAAAACCTTATCTTGCCTTCTTTCAAGGTTACTTAACTTAATGTTTGTGCTAGATTTCTCCCCCCCCCCCCGTCGTTCCTTTATTGATAGTGTTTGTGTGTGTGAATAAAAAAAAAGTATCTTTTATCTGGAAATAAGTGATTTAGATGAGATAGATTTTTCTTATATGTATAGCCGTAGGCGAGATGGTGGCGCATACAAAATCTATTTCCCAGAAGAGATTCCAGCTCCTCATTTGACTTGAAATCTGCAAAGATACCTCGGCCCCACGGCGCTCTGTAAACTTCTCTCTAAGTTGCACCGTATGCTAATCTTAAATGAATTACTTTGCATTACGGTATCAAGGTGCGTCTTCTGGCTTAATCTCTCTCTATTGACTTGATACATTCTCTCTGGAGAACTTCACGGAAAAGCAGTCTCTTATCTCAGCTCTTTTGGAAGAGGGTGAATGCAAATAAAATCTGAGATATAAAAAGAGGTGAATATGTAGTTGCAGCAAGATGCAGCAGATCCAATGATGACCAGTCTCCATGAGCCAGTAGTTAGCGCAGCGATCTGCGGAACGGTTCTGAGGAGGAAGATATGTTTTGTCCTCTTTCCAGGATTTCTCCTCAATTTCCCTAAGGGAATGCCAGGATGGTACTTCGGCAGTCTCGACTGCCATCTTCCTAGCTGGCTTTCCCTGAATAGTATTCACCAAGTAGCGCCATCCTTCCAAATTGCGACCTAGTTAGCAACTTCTTATTGCTAAACATCCTCCTAGTCCAAGTTTTTCTTCGAATCAAAATGTTGAATGTTCACCCTCTAGGGATTGAGCCCCGGCGACATGACAAAATAGAACAAGGCTAACGGAAATGGGATGACTTGAGTTTTGTCTGATACGATTTTTTTCTTAGGCCCCTGAAGAACCAAGAGGTGAATCAGATGATTGACGCATTTGCTCTGTAATTCCTGTAGTCTTGTAGTTATTTCATAATAATTACTATTAGATTCGTAAGTTACACTATAGGCCTCTCCGCCGGACAAGCCATATTGCAGTCGCACTAACCGCACTTCCGGGAGGAGGAGCGCGAAAATTTTTGCTCACAAAGATAGCGTCGGCTCACTGTAAGCCGAAAGTTCTCAGTGGCATTCGAAGGACAAATTCAGTGATTCTTCAACGAGCCCTCACCGCGCTGAATGCCACCATTATGGTGAGTGAAACTTTAGACCTTACATCATAGTTGGTAAATTGTTTTGTAACTGAACCACATTTTAATTAATGAATATAATTATTTGATATCGGATCATTCTTTTTTAAACACTCTGTACTCCAATGTTCTCTTTGGTTACAGGCAGTACATTTGTATTTAAAAGACAAGTTACAAACCAAAGAAATACGTGGTTATATTAATTTGGCTCACTGCTGGAAACAACTTCTCAAGAAACGAAAAGGCATGTCCTTTTCTTTGATGAAAAAGGTCTCCTGTATGCGCGTGTGTCGTTCCTCTTGTAAGAAAATTACTGAAATAACAGAGCGTGTGGTGAATGCCACACGTGATGCAAGTCTCCTACAGACACCACCACCACCAACCATAACAACCTCCCCAACTTCACTTAAAGGAAAAAGGCTGAAAACGATGAGAAAGAAAGCACATGAATCCTTAATATGTCTCTCCTTCTCTCACTCCCTGGAAGCACGTGATGATGGTCTTCCGGTGTCTTTTGTATGACGATGGCCTTTCATTAGGCGAAGAAGAGTCTCTTATTCTGACGCTATAATTGAGTTTAGTCCCCGTTCTTTTGATGGGCATTTCTTATACGCTCTATGAACTTCCAAGAAGAATCTAGGAAAGGAGGGAAACACAGGAGCAGTCCCTGCGCTTTGAAAGAAAAATCTGATGTTCTTGAACTTGCTCTGCTTTTTTCTTCAATGTCAGAGCAACTAACTAATTCTTTAATTATAATTCTGTTCGGACAGTTCTAACAACAAAAAATACAATTCTGAAATTAAATGATTTCTGCATTATTTGTCCTTGAAACACTATGATGCTTTCATTTCTTACAATTAGTTTTTATTGGACTAACAAACATAATCTTTGTCAAGCAGCAGGATGGTTAAGAGAATTATGACCATATGCAGTGGGTGCTAAAGGTTTCTACAATTTAGTGAACATTATTTCCTTCAAAACTATTCTATATAGACCTAAGACAGCGGACCTAAGACGCAACCTTGTGGCACACGAGCATATTAGTCAACAAAGCGCTCAAATCTTCTGAATGGTAGGTCTGGTGTTCCTATAAGCAAATGATCTCGGCGTGTGCAGAGTTGATTATCTTACATGTTTTGTTGCTCATATTAATAAGAACATCAGGTATTACATTCATTTTAATTCCCATTTATGGGAAGTCATTTCAAAATGGAAATACTGATAAAAGCTATTGCATGTATTCATTACGCTTCTTGGTTTCTGTTAGACCTTCTTGTACTAATTAAGAAAGAATAAAGCTGATGTAGGATACATGGGCGTAGGCTGAATAGTGAATATTGGCCCTCTCAGTGAAATACATAAATTAATGTTAGCATGTGTAAACTTCCAAAAACTTCTAACATCGCGATTAATATCAAGGAAATTGAAAATGAAATTAATATACAGAACGGTTATTCTGCCGGTAATACTTTACGGTTGCGAAAGTTGGAGTACGACCCTAGCAGATGAACATAAATTACGTGTGTTTGAAAATAAAGTTTTGAGAAAGATATACAGGCCGAAACGCGACGAGATGACTGGAGAGTGGAGGAGACTGCACAATGAAGAACTCCACGTATTGTACGATTCACCCGATGTTGTAAAAATAATGAAATCGTGACGACTAGGGTGGGCAGGTCATGTAGCTCCGATGGGGGAAAAACGAAGATTATATTCTATCCTGGTTGGAAGGCCGGATGGAAGGAGAGCATTGGAAAGACCGAGACGTCGTTGAGAGGACAATATTAGAAGAGATCTTCGAGAAGTAGGTGTTCGCGATGAAAACTGGCTTGATATTGGCTTGACGCATAGAATCCAATGGCAAACGTTTGTTACAGCGGTGATGAACTTGCGAGTTCCATAAGCCATAGAGTGAGTGAGTGAATGTGTAAACAAGTAAAAATCAAGAGTATACTAACAAAATTAACACAATCAATCTAAAATTTCTTTCCGTTAGGGAACTTTCAATGGGTGAAAAATTATTCACAAAATGCCTATACCTCCTATCATTTTTTTTTTTACTCTGGATACGCACCTGCACTGGCAAATCGAATACGCTGCCTAGATGTTAAAGCACTCCTCCAAATAGCAGAGGCTAAAAGGAATGTGGAAGTATCGAGGCCAATGTTTTCATCTCGCAAATTTCAATGAACTACCACCCTAACTAAGGTTTTTCCTCAGTTACCTGGCAAATGCCGTACCTTCAAAGTAGGTCCTGGACAACTTCCTGCATCCTTTCCCCTACCTTATCCCGATCTGAGCTATTCTATACTAAAGACCATTAATATAACTCAAATTCACACTTTACTGAACTTTCAACCAGTTGACAACTACATTCGTTGCCAATCTTCTGAACTCGGAAACTATCATGAAGACAAAATAGTGTGCCGTAAGAACCAAACTCTTGCAAAATAACATAGAGTTAGCAGCTCTGAAGTTAATGGAATGTTTAAACAATAATTCCACAACTGGCCACGACCCGCTCACATCTTGATTGAGTAATACGTTGAATGATGTTTCTTTAAAAAGAAACAAATAATGCCCGCGCAGGTGCATACTGAGTTACTACAGAAAACTCTTTAAATTGAAATTAGTTCCTGAAGAAAATGTATTTTTGCTTTCCTTGGCTTCCTATCCTACTCATTTGTAAGGTTTCCCGACAAGTCATTATCTTTCCATCCGCATTCATCATCTCAGGAACCAGGAAGTGAGTAAATATGTTCCGTGGATCAAATGGGCGCCTAGTACGATTCGATCAATACAAGGAATACCCATAAAAGCACGCAAACGAGAATACTATTTCAAAACTTCCCTTAATTCTTCTGCCGCGTAGTGTGCGTAAAGACTTTGTGTTTCCCATCCCCTCATCCACGTGCCTGTCTTATTTCCATGTTGCGTGGGTTTGCTTCTACGTTTCTGTGAGGAGAAAATCTATTTTATGCGCATTTACTATGAGGAAAACAGGAAGGCTAAAAAGGAGTCACAAAGCGAATAACAAATGAATCTAAGATAATAAAAAATAAATTAAAAGTACATTATTTTTCTCTTTTCTTAAATAAGTGATCAGAAAGTAAGTTTCCTCCTTTTGAATTAGTATTTGTCTGCCGTAACATGTTTATCATGTTATTGATTTCCGCTCTAACATTGATGTTCTTGGCTTTTCCCTTTCAACGGTTATTCCAAAATCTGTTGTATACTATCAGAATTGCAAGCTTCATAAGGCTGCATCTGATCTTATCAAATATTCAGGCAATTTGTACTTATTTCTTGAATTTTCTGCGTAATTCCTCTCCTGAAATTAAGTGAAAGTTCCAATAAATGCACAAATATGTGAAATTTGTTTGTTTTTTCACGATCCATATTCAATCCACTAGTGGATGAGGCCTCTCCCCGAAGGAAGGAGTTGGTCTACTGCTCCCACGCTGACCAGACGGGTTGGGAGAGGAGAGCCGAAGCACTCACTGTGATCGCCACTGTATTTTATTCACAGCAGCTCCCCAATTGTCCTCACGATGATGGATCAACACCGAAATTTGTGAGCCCCCACCGGGAATCGAACCCGGGACCGCTCGCACTGAAGTCGAGCGCGCTACCGACTAGGCTACGCAGGAGCTCATATATATATATATATATATATATATATATATATATATATATATATCCCAACCCGTCTGGTCAGCGTGGGAGCAGTAGACCAACTCCTCCCTTCGGGGAGAGGCCTCATCCACTAGTGGATTGAATATGGCTGTGATTTATTATATATATACATAATATCAGGAGCTCGGTAGAGAAAGAGTTAATGTAAAAATTCGACGTTTTTACGGACCATTATTATCATATCTGCAAGCACTAATTTCCACTTACTTCTTGTTTATTTTGCTGTAATAAATATGTTATTTCGATGTTATTGTACATCGTCCTTAATATCCCTTCATCTGTCACATTTTGCATGTTAACATACTTCTAAGTCTGTTAGAAAATGGAGGGATATTACTGTGTGCTTCTGTGAGGAAAGACTTTAAATTACTTTTGCACTTTCATTGATTTAATATTTTTTATGCATACAGTTGCTAAATTAGGTTGCCAGGGAGCTGTTGTGGTGCTTGATCGAAAACTAGTATTTTTGAATTGAACTAGATTTATTAATGATCTTTAGGTATCAGGCTTGGATATAGTGGGGAAATTGTGCGAGACTGGTGAGACTGAGGAAACGCTCTGAAAAAAAAAATCAGTCAGTATGGTCGGCCACTGGTATGAAACCCAAAACCTCCGGAATGCGAAACCAATGCTCTACCAATTTAGCAACAGACACTTGGTAAGACTATTATTCCCTTGATGGGAGAGAAGACATATACATTCACCCGATATATGGGCTCATACTATACTGAATTGGCCTTGTTTCAACTCTAAGGGTTGACGTCCCTCGGCGAGCCGGACAAAGTGATGAGAAAACTTCCGAGCAGAGTCACTATTCTGTGTACACTTACTCGCGTTGGAAATATCCACAAAAATGGTAGCCAGGATGACCGACATGAGTAGAATCTGTGTCTGGTTCTTCGCCAAAATGCCTTTCCGTAATCCTTGACCCTCGCAATAAAACAGTGCTTTTCGTGGACCTTATTAATGAACTTATTCACAGAAACGATAACGACCTATTGATTATTAGTTTCAAATGTGTTTGTGACGGAAGCAGTAGGTGTGAAGTTTGAATGCTTCCGTTCGTGATTGAAATGACTGGAATCAAGTGAACTGAAAGGTAATGAAACAGTCTACAGAAACGAGTACATTAAACTGGACCTCGCAGGCGGTGAGCGAGACTAGCTATTAATTATGATTGTCGTGACACAACTGTGGATTAACGAATAAGCAGAAAAGGAAACTGAATATTCAAAACGTTCCAAAATAAAAAGGGGGAAAGTGGGTGTTCGTGCAGGGCTCTTTCTGTTTCCAGCAACGCAAAGATCGTTATCGCCGTGACCAAGTCAGCACATTGTGCTGTGCAAGGCCAAGGGCTAGCGAAGGTTATACGCAGATGATGAAGTACTGTTTATAGAGTATGGAAATAAAATAGAGAAGAAATCACGCCATGCGGAAAAGCCATGATGCTGCAGTATTATTCTCTATAATGTGGTCCCCTTGAAAATCAATAGAAGAGCTTCCCACGGCCCCCGTAGTAGCTCGATTTTGTACTTTCAACAAAATGAAATAAAGAGAAAAAGAAATGTTGATATTTTTATATGTTACTTATATTAGGGACCATATTGTGCTTTTATTTCTACCTGATATCGCTATTCACTTCCATTCATGCGAATATAGAATAATTTTACCAACAACTGAATTGTTATTGTTAGAGATGGAACCATCTACACTTCTGTTCGTTATTAGCCTGTGGAGCACTCACAATTAGCATTCCAGTATGTTGACAATATTGGTCAATAGAAGTCTTCTATAGACTAATGTATGGACACATATGCGAAGATGTAAAGTTGAATACGTAAGTATATATCATTTGATGTGTCACAATACTTATTATTTATGTTAACAAAGTTTGTGATGCGATACATATAATTATAATCTACATGGAATTGTACTAGTATGTCGGGATTCCCGGTTCGTGTCTACTCTGACTGGAAAATGCGTATTTTCCTGGAAGGATAACATACGTGTTTTCTACAGGAGATTCCACTTGGCTTTCGATGTGCAGACGCATGACTATATTAGAATTTCAACAGCTCGGTGAAATATCTATTCTAACCCGTTCTAACCAAGAAACCTATTCATTCTTCACTACTGCATGATCGCTATAGTTTAGATTAGTGAGCATTCTCCCTCGTTGCTAAAATGACGGACGATCATCGCCGGCATATTTAGGGTGAAGTATTGCATTTTACTTATATTAATCTTACAAAATGCACTACGCCTTGGCAAAGAAATTGCCGTAATTTTTAAAATTTACTCTTTAGATTGTCTACCGTATATACAGGGAGTCCCCAAAATAATGGTGCAAACTTCGGAAGGTTATTTTTATTCTCTGATATACAGGGTGTTCCAGAAATAATGACGCAGACTTTGGAAGGTGATTATTTACATCAAAACAAGAAAAAAGTTCCTTTGAAGAAATTCCGATATCTGACTAGTTTCGGAGATACAAGCGCTGAAAGTCACGGAGACTTCATCACAAATGACGTCATAACTGACAAATGATGACGTAAGCGGTGTCAGCTTAGCAAATCACACTCGAAGTAGTACCCGATACATCTATTTAAGCAATGTTTTTGATTGACGAAGTGCCGCATAGACAGACATCGCAACCTAAGAATTTCATTGTCGGGAATTAGATGATTTAATAGGGTAAGCATAAAAATCCCCTCTAAGCTGCATTCGCCAATCATAAACATAACGTAACTAGATGTATTGGGTACTACTTCGAGACTTCGAGTGTGATTTGCTAGGCCGATCCCGTTTACGGCATTACTTGTCGAGATATGACGTCATTTATGACGATGTCGCCGTGACTTTAAACGCCTGTAGCTCCGAAACTAAACAGATTTCTGAATTTCTGAAAATAAAAATACATATATGATGAAGATAGTACAAAGGACCACAATATGGAAGAGTTATTATGTTTTTCAAACATACTTATTTATTCGGAAAACATACATCGGAGCAATTCGACAATAAACGGAAACCGATCGGGATATATCACTACGTCTTGATGCCAGTAGTGAACAGGATCTATTGAACATCACATATTACAATTTAACAGATAAAACTCAACATCAGGAATATACGTATAGTACAAAATGTAACACGTAAAATTTCTGTAATATTGTATATTTTGATTTTGATAATGAAGAATCGAAAAAGTTAATGATCTTTGATGGTAATAATTGTCCCCGAATGCATTCAATATATCAACATAATGAATTTTTTTAACACCGTACTTTAGTTGATTGCTATAGACCCTACTCTTTTCTTGAAGGGAGGTAAACGTTGCTATTCTATATTCGAATTTGTATACAAAGCCTACATGGTACGAGCCGGGATCGAGCCGAGGGTCCCAAGCACCAGAAGTGAGCGCTCTACCACTGAGCCACTGCGATGTTGCTAGTATGTGTCTTTTGCACATGTTAAAACAGTATATATTTGTTTTCTTGCTTACGTATGTAAATTTACTCTTTTTAGATAGCTTACTTGATTTCTGTTTTCGAGTAACTATTGCGTTTGACCAATAAACAAATTTAAAATTGGTTTTCTAGGACAGCGTTACGCAAATTAGTTTCAAATTCACACCAATTTTATTAGTTTGGAGGTTCTACAGACCACCCTACTTTGCCCTCTTCGAAAGTAATTTGCATATTACTTTTAATGTTTTGAGTTACATATTCATAACGGTATACTAATATATTTCAAACAGTATTAATATCTCCCTATTTTATATTAGGATTAATGGTTGGAAAAAATATACATATTGGTTTCTGTTTAATAATCGAAGGCTATGAAGAATATTTTTAAGATCTATGAGGAGTCGTTCAAATATTACGTCAGCACATTTTTAGTCATTTAGGTGCTCCCAGCACTTGTTAGTAAGATAAACAAATACCGTATCCCTAATACTCAGCAAAGAAAAGCAAACATTGAGCCCCTGGATGCTGACGTAACACTTGAACGATCCCTAAGCCTTTTATTTTTCGAAATAGAATTTGTATTAACTCTATGTTTCTTGTGTACTTCACCGGTGAAAGACCTGTCAATCACGAACAGTACAAAGAGGGAGGGGCGAGTGTATAATTATCTAACTTTTGAATAGTCATTGTATTCTTATAGGAAATGATTCCTTCTGACTCTCAACTTTCTGTGTGATATGCAATTCTCTTAAACTTAATTGGTTTCCGCGTTTTTGACTAATGCTCAATTTAGTCTAGACTCAGGGGACCGGACCGCCTATGATCCGTGGATCACAGTTTGCGGAACGTTGTTCTAAGAAATAGAGTATTCTCGCTCCCAATATTTAGCTATAGCTTATTTTCTTCCGTAGAAACGTAATTATCTAACGTTCTTCACCAGTATGACTATTTTCTACTATAATAGAAGCATCAGTAGCGATAATTGAAACAATAACAAGACAGATTGACAATACGCATAGAGAAATGGATGAATTCAGCAATTCATTGCGCAACACAATAGACTACTACATTATTAATATCGGAAAAGCGAAATTCTGTATTATCAACAGTTTCTTACAAGCTTGAAGACAAGAACGCCTTATTTCGCAACATCTCAACTTCTGATATACAGCTCCAAGTTATATTAACTTCAAAAGAATGGAAATGAAATATGACGTCTAAGAGATTACACGTAGTACAGCCATTAAGTTCGTGGACTGGCCTTATAGTGTCACTGTGGTACACTACAGCGGATGGATTGCGCCACGAGATGATTCCGTGTTAGTTCTTCCCTTGTCCCACCGAGAGACAGTTGCGTCTTACTTTAAGCAGAACCACGATCTCCATTGTGAAGGGTTGTTCAATGCGAGCGGCGAATCTCACAGTTTGAGCAATGAGCAAACGTCAAGTTCTGCAGAGAATTAGGTAAATTTCCTAGCGAGACGTTTAAGATAATTGAGGAAGTGTATGGCGAAGAAGCCTTGAGACGTTTTGCCCAGGGGAGAGACAATTTGGAGGATGATGAGCGTACTGGTCGGTCAAAAACGGTCTGAACTGAACGCAAGATTGAAGACGTTGTAACGTTAGTGGGTGACAACTGCTCCCAATTGGTTGATGATCATCTGAAACGTTTCGCTAGGGAATTTGCCTAGGTTTAAGCAGAACTTGGCGTTTGCTCGTTGCTCAAACTGCAACATTCTCGAGTTCCGCCGTTCTCATTCAACTACCTTCACAACCGAGACAGTGGTTCCGCTAAAATTATAAATATGTACGTAACTGCCTCTTGCTGGGACGACATAGAAGCTAACACAGCATCATCTGCTGGCTCAACATACCCGCTGTAGTGCAGCACAGAGACACTATGTGGCCAGTTCACGAACTTAATGATTATACCACGTATATATTCCTGTCATGCTATTAATGGTATAAAGCAAAATATTCCGAGTGGTCGTAGCTCAGTTTGTCAAGCGCCGGCTTCGCCTTCGGAAGGCCTTGGTTTTGAATCCAGTCACCTGCCACCTTCAAAGACTTTTCCAGAGACTATCCTTACTTACAGCAAGCTAATACCTGGATGGTACCTTCAAACTTAGTCCTGACCAACTTCCTTCCCTGAACTAAAGATGACTAAAGGTTTTTAATATAATTCAATTCAAGAACACAGATCCAGACACTCTGATTATAAAAAAACTGAATTTGAATTAAAATAATAAATGAAAGGATATAGCGTCGTAGAGAAGAATTATTTTACAAACAAGAAATGCTAATATTTTTCATTTCAAAGTAAGATTATACAGCACATTACGAAATATGTTTACAATGTCGTTTAGGAAGAACCACAGATCCTAAAGGTACCAAAATGGAAGGTTGTTTTCTTCTTCATGCTTTTATCTATTCTTTATTTTTGTCCTGTTGCGAAGGACGTTCATTATAATATGGTTTATAACAGAACGGGTAAAAAAAAAAGAGAGAGAGAGAGTAGAGAAATTCTGCAGCCAATAACATCGCTCTTTGCCGTTCCTTCTGCATTCTATAAATTATGCAAGCCGAGCACTTTACTTGCCACGAAATTACACAAAATGGCAAGATAAACGCTACGGTTCCCCCACTCTCTTCCGCAAACAAACAGAAGTGGATGTCAAGCGCTTCATTATGCATTTATTGAGTCTCTTTCGTAACGCTTGATTAATATTATAACAAGCGTCATTTGACTGAACTGCACATTGCATTAAAACAAGATTCTCGTTTGTCGCAAACGCTAGAGTTGGCTAGTAGTCTCTGTAACAACACAAAATGTTGCAATCTCATATTGAATATGAAAAAGCCTAAAAATAACACACTTTTGTTCATTTCTTGATATTTCTTATCGTTGTACAAAGTGGGAACATATACTACTCTCTTCCTCGTTCTCCTGTTTGTTGTATCCATATGACATAATTTGATAGCTAAATATATGACAACTGCCTGTGGTTTAAATCGGAACATTATACCTTAGAGTTTGGCAACACTGTTTTTTCTGGCACCACATGATAGGCTTAAACTTTGAGTTTAGTTCGACACGGAATGGCTGGACTGCGCGGAACCTTTCATATTCAAACAAACACTGTTCCGACTGTTCAAAGAGACCTGATACAAACAAAATGGAACTTCCTTGCCGCAAAGATCAATGTTATACCCCAACAAGAGAACCTGTGGTTCTAACAAGATGGGGCTACAGCCCACACAAACCGTATCAGCAATGGTGCTATTCGGAACATATTTCAAGTGCTTGCCACTTATTTAAACATTTGGAAAGATGTATTCGGCATGTTGTTCTAAACATTTTTATCAGAAACTTTTCCTTTCAGGGCTAATTAAAAAGTATTGAGTACACTATGAAGCCAGCAACATTGAACGATCTCAAACAATGTATAATGCAATATTTTTTTTTAAAGAAAAATAATATTCTACAGTGAACACTCTATAGCATTCGAACTCGGCTGAAGCAGTGTGCACAGTTTAACGGAGACTTCTTCCAAGATATAAGTTTTAAAAAGAATTTTAAAAATTGCAAGAGATGACTTTAAAAAAAATCTTTATATATAAATATATATATAAATAAAGCAAATATATATATGCTATCACGACAGTTGTGGCCTGTGTGTACTAAGGAATGACGTGCCTCGACAATTTCCCTTCGAAAGGTGGAAATGGTAAAGATCTTATCTTATTGTAGGTACCAATTCGGCATTGACTTGGTGAAACTGAAGAGAAACACTGGAAACCCTGTTGGTATGGTCGGTAGCAGGATTCGAACCCATTTACTTCTCCAGTGCTAATCTAAAGCCCGTACGAGATAATGGGGAGGGAGAAGACTCACAATTTCTATTCACGATAAGTCTCAATCCATTGCAGATAACTAAATATTGGCTAATACTAAGTGGTACCAACCTAGATATTTAATTTCATTTTGAAAAATCATCAAGAGGTTTATGCTCATCCCTGTAAAAGATTTCAGCCAATTTTTAAAAGATTTCTGCTCTTGAATCACCGTTTCAATAACGGAAATATTGTGGAATATTACTAATTAATATAAACTGTTTTCAGGTACACGAAGTAACCGTATCAATCTTTCACAGTAGTGACGTAGAGTCAAAGTAAGTAAAGAACTCTTGAAATGAACTCACATCTATTTTTACAACTCAAAAGAACATAATATTACAATTTAGAATCTGGTAATCGTCTAGTAACACTGGAGGTATATGAAATAAATTTCTAAATGAGTTCAGTACTCTTACCTGAAAAAATGTGGTGAAAATTATGAGGTTACTAGCGTTTGTGGTAGCTGTCACTTGTCCAGTTTCATATCTTTTAGGTTGTTGTACAAAATTCTGTAAAATGAACAGTTTAATAATTGCGTGTAAGGGAAATTAGATATAACTGCTTGTGTGTCTCATAATGTATCAGTTACATCACTATTATCAATCAATCAGCTTTTTTTAGTATATAAGTCACTGCATATTTAACATTAGCGTACGGTTTTACCTCGCCGCAGGTGATGAAAAGTTTCCTTGTCAGCAAATTGCACCTCAAAGTCGTAACAAATATGAACTCCTCATCATCATGCGAAAGCGGCAGGTTCCTCAAGGCTAGTTAAGTCCCCTCCTCATATCCATCTTGCGCATTCCTTTTTTATCTGAACATACGATTTTCTTCCTTAATGCTGTCAAGGAGTCTCTTTTGTTCCTTTCCTCTTCCCTTCTTTCGCTGCAGTTGCATCCCTCAGTAAACAATGTGTTTTGCGCATCCCTCTGCGCAGCTAATGTTCTAACCAATTTCATTTTTGTTCTTCTTTATTGTCTTTAGTAGGCCTATTGTCGCTTTCTCGCCTATTCTCTTCAGCACTAACAAGTCCAAAGCCACATAACAATTTTGTCCTGACTCAAAACTGAATCAAGCTTGGTCTGACACGTGCGACAACGTTGTGCAAGCTTAACAAATCAAGCTAAAATTGTTGAAACCAGTTTGATTCTTGTAAACTAGATGACTGGATTCAAAGTTGAAATAGCTTTGACAGGATAGGGAAGAAGAAACTATGTGCTTCTTGAAAAAAAAAAATATATGAAAAACGTTAACCTGGATGTGTACCGAACCAAGGTCCTTTACCACATTGATCCAATTCTGTAGTCATCAGAGCACGGAACCAGTCGACCTATGTCGCTTTCCAAGCGCTAGTTATAGTTAGTTCATGAGAGATGGGCTGTAGTAAAAGGGTGGGAAGCTGCCGGAGATTAGCCTAACGACGAAACATTCGTTGCACGTAATGGAACTTCAGCGCACTCAGACGAGAACGGCAGCGCAATGAAATACTATTCAATTAGATTTCAAGTTTAACAAGCTTTCTCGCATATCTGGTTGTTCAAACAAGTTTGAATTAGGCCAGCTATATTGTCTGAGATTTTCCATACTTTTCCCCCAGTTTCATCAGACGAAGCCTGGACAGAGTCTCTGCCCTCCCCCGTTTCCTTGCTGAGGGAAGTCATGGTTTCTATAAGTGACGGGCTTCGGCCATAGGGACCTGTATGGCCATAGATTTAAATATAATACATCAGAGCAGAAAAAATCAGGTAATGAAACCGAGCGACGTAGTTCAGTTGGTAGAGCGTTGACTTCGAATTCAAAAGGTTTAATTTCGATACCAGTGGCTGACCTTCCTGACTGAAGTTCTTGCAGGGATTTTCCTAAGTTACATCAAGCAAATGTTGGAATGGTACCTTCAACTTAGGCCCTGGCTAACTCCTTTCCGCGTACTTTCACCTACACTATCCCGGTCTGAACCATAGACACCTTAAAAACCACAAACAAATTTAAATTCAGGGATTGAAATTGTAATGCGGAAGTGAAACCTGTGAAAGAGTTGGGTTTTCACCGACCCCCAAATATGTGTCGAGTATTCTTCGTTTTGTCCGTCCGTCTATCTGCCTACAACGCATGCTAAGCGCCTTAATGATAGTAGATTGAAAGGAACTGATTTCAGATTTGAAATATAAGCAAACTCGATTTACTCAGCGATTTAAATCTGGTGAACCTACAACCTTCCTTTATGCTAGCTTCTATTGTACTAGATGCATTTCTGAGAACTGGACATATCACACCCAGATTTTCACTACTTTCTCCCGAATTTTCGGTGATTTCTTCTGCTTCATTTCATATGCGGTTTACTGCCACTATATTTATTTTTACTGTACGCACGCAGCATATTAGCAATAGCAACTGAACCATTTCCAACTTCCAGCGCCGGTACTTAGTCGCTAATGAAAACAATCGTTTACTTTTAAATCATGGTTGTGGGTTACAAACATCGGAGTGAGGCCAAAATTAAGGGTCCTCAAAAAGTTTTGTGGCCCTCCAAAACTTGTACTAATGTTCCGTGCAAACTGAATCTTATTTAACCTTGAAAATAAATATTAAAAAGTATGGACTACTTTTCTAAATGACAGAAATCATGTAAAACAATAACATTATCATAGAATTGTTGCATGGCAACAGTAGATGGAACACCAGCAGAAGTGGGTTAGATGCTGCAGACTAAATGTACTGGAAAACCACTGTCAATCAGAGTAGTTGATTCGTCAGTCTCTCGGCATCGATCAAACGACCGTCGCTTTCAATTTCCATGGTTACTCTGTTTAGCAACTTTCACAGGAAAATTAAAGCATGACGCACACTCAAACCAACCAAGAGTTCGAGAGCACTGTTCATTATAATTCTAAATTCTATTCATGAAAGTATGAGTCATTGGTAATTAAGTACATGCAA
This sequence comes from Lepisma saccharinum, assembly GCA_022664845.1. NCBI lineage: Eukaryota > Metazoa > Arthropoda > Insecta > Zygentoma > Lepismatidae > Lepisma > Lepisma saccharinum. The sequence continues at coordinate 70,631 of JAGDQP010000284.1, forward strand.
AACATTTGTATTATACCGAGTATGGGGAACTTCCATTTGAATTTATTTATTATCTTTAGGGACCTATGGCTCAGACCGGGATAGGGTAAGTGAAAAGAGTTGGCTAGGGCCTAAGTTGAAGGTGCCATCCCGGTATTTGACTGCTGTGACTGAGGAATAAACCTAGACAACCAGTCAGGATGTACGCCCGTTCATATCGAACCTAGGACCTCTCGAATGCGAAATCAACGCTCTACGAACTGAGAGTCGCTTGGTACTGAGTTTGGGAATTTGAAAAAAAAAATAGTCTGTGATTTTTGCTTACCAAGATGAGTACGTGACAATTTTAAGAATTTCAACTGGGACCAAGTTTTGTTTTGTTACAAGAATGCAGAACATTGCAGGAGTCGATTTTGAAATAACATATTTATTGAAGTAAAAGTAAGAATTTGCATGTTGGAATGAGATTACGACAGACTTGGATTGTTCACTTAAGCAATAAGAGTCCCGCTAATCCGAACTAATTGGGGCTGTGCCCTGTTCGGATTAGCAAAAGTTCGAAATATCCGGACTTACAGTTTTTAGTAGATCTATGTCCTTGAGCTAATACCGTACTTTAATTACAGTATGTAATTAAAATTGTACCCTGTACTTTTTACGTTTTTACATCAAAAAACTATTCTCTTTTCCCCCTTAAAGTTAAAAAATAATTTGGCATATTTTCCCCAGGCTTTGTTCGTTTTTTCCGGATATATATAGTTCGCTGTTGTATGAGAATTTGTGTTTTAGCATAAATATGCAGGATTTTAGCACCACGATTTTCGAGTGGGATAAGTTGGTGAGATGTATTTTAATGAGCAGATTTTAGAAGATGAAAACTTGTGTATAATATATAAGTAAGTTTGTGCTGTGTGATTTGTTGACCGGAACAATAACATATAACAGAAATATGATGAGAATCATGATGAACTTACTGTTACGTTTCGAAGTTGCATAATGATATTTGATATTTTGTTCGGTATTATCATTATGAAAATGTGACGCAATAAAATTTTGTATACGAAACGAAGTTGCGTAGCTTTAGCATTTTCACTTCCTAATCGAAGGTTTTACTTTTGGGCTCTGGGACCGGTCATCAAAATCCAAGTTTTCCCTGATTTCTTGTTAGTCATAGAAAGTGAGCGACAAGATTATTTTTTGAATGGAGATCAGGGCCACTATTCCCTCTCGAACAGACACAGTAACAAAGAAGATTAGCAGAGAATAGATACTCCTCTTATTAATAATAAAAGAAAAGTAGTAAACTCAAACTTGGTCAAGAGGTTTGTGATTCAAAGCATGGAAAACTGCAGCTACATCGACAATGGTGGATGATGAGCTTAGATTATCTGGTAACCATGGCATCCGAAGCTTTCAGTGCTATTTCCTTTCTTCACCATTATTGTTTGGACAATTAGAAACTTCTGTCAGTCTTCGGTTCGCAGAGAGAAAAGTTATTGAGGTCACCTCAAGTAAACAGTTCCTTAGTGCTAAGTATATACAGTGACGCCCTCGCTTTGCTTGTCAGTTACTTTTCTTGAATTTCCTTTATTCAATAAATAAAATCTTTTAGAGATATCTTGGATAGATGCATTCTTAAATAACTTATCCGCCATTTTTTCTATTGTTGAGCTGCAGTTCACTGTACCAAAAGAGCGATGGAAGGGGGAAGGTGTTCTTTTCATCGACAACAATATCCTGTTGAATATTGCGTGACATGGCTGTGACAGGGATGATTATCCGTTGACTAGAAAGAGAAAAATGGGAGAGAGAAATAGGTCATCTGATGGAAGGACGAAGAAGAAGAAGAAGGAAAGCAACAGCAAAAGAATGTTGAAATAATAGCAATGGCTTGCTCTAAAGTGTGAAAAGGGGGAGAAAGTTGCTATAGTACTCAATACATGTTGCTTATGTTACGCAAGGGGTGGGAAAATCAACATTGATTTAACGACAGTCATCTCTGAAGGATAGGGATAAAAAATGAGAACATATTTATTCTCTTTATCTTACTAGGGTACTGCCTGTGTTCAAGGAGAAACAGTGAATGAATGAGTGAGATAAGAAAGAGCACAATTAATGTCTTTAATTAATCCTTTCGTCCTGAACTTTTTTCATATGTAAATTTTTTGAACAATTCGTCCTGTTTTTGAAGCTCCTGTACAGTCTTGCTTTGTTCGTTATTCCAGTAGGAATGTGGCCTTTAAGCATCTCAGGCTCAGACCAGGATAGGGCAAGAAAGAGGATGTTAGAAGGTAGTCGGCCACGATACTATCCTGGCATTTGACTGGTGGATCTGAGGGTAAACCATGGATAAATCTCCTAGCAAGCCAGGCGACGTCGGGATTTGGTCGGCGAAGGTGGGGTCAACGTCGGCCCGGAAAATGGCTCGACGACTAAATGCCACTTTTGGGTCGGACCGACCTTTCCCCGACTACAAGTTGGTCGGGCCGCCGTCGGGTTCGGTATGTTGCTTGTTGCGCTCAGTCAGGATAGGTGGCTGCTAGGATTGTTCTTAAGATTTTCCGAATGCTTAGACAACGGTCTGCCAACTGAGCTACGGCCGCTTCGTTATTCCAGTACGGAAATAATGTTTCTTGTGTATGATTTCTAATAGGCTAAATTTAAATGAAGAAATGTTTTTAACATGAGTCAGGGAACACTTTAATTTTAAATTAATTTGTAGCAAGAAGTGCCAATGATCACATACACTTGTTACAAGTTGAAGCAATAACATCTCTCAGGAAGCACCATTTTAAGATATGGATTGCAAAGGTAACGTCCAGAAACTTCGTAATCGCACCTGGCTACACTTACTGAAGCACTGCAAAACTTAAGAATAAATAAACAAATAAGATAACGGATAATCGCAAACAGAACATGAATGTAATACCTCTACATTCTACAGTGCCGTTCCGATTATTATCATTATTATTTTATATTGTCATTGTCATAAAGTGAGAACAGAAAATGAAGAAAAACGAAAAGTTGATAACTGGAAACAGTTATCGTTCCAGTTTGAAAAAAAAAATATGCAAATCGATAGCTTGACCACATTATGTTCCAATTGAGGAAAATCAAAATAAGATCAGTCTAATAATATGTATCGTTTGCGATCGAAAAGTGATCTTATCGTGACGCATTTTAGCCTATCTAGCATTGATTTATTCAAAGGTTTTACTTTGTCTTTAATGTGATGACTTTCATGACGATAAGAAAAGATAAAAGCGAAATATATAAATGTAAAATTCTTTTCTGGAAAATTCATTTTTGTGTCCTACTTCCCACTGCGTTTCAAGAATAAAATTTACATTACACATTCACTGATTAATTATTTTTCTATTAAATTTCTCCTTCATTGTCCTTTATATACAATTGATGAGGTGTGTCCGCAGCGGATGACGTATTTCTCATGTTGCCTTGGAATCACAGAATTCCAGGTTCGAATCGGATGGGGACATATTGAACGTTATGCTTCGGAAACCACTTAAAACTGTAGGTCTTGTCCTTGGATGTCTTCTCAGTTCAATCGAAGCAGTTAACAAATCACATTTGGTTCACCTTGTCCAGGAATCTTCCGGTTATAAACGTTCCTATGGGAAGAACAACAATTAACATTATCATTTACATTTGACATCAGATTCTTCTACGAAACCATTAATTTGATTGGTAGTTTTCAATATTATAGACTAATAAATTACCTTACCTCCAATAGTTACACATGGAATTGTACGAGAACCATGGGAAGACCAGACCTAACCTTGAAACTACAGAACATATTTTTGTCCGCTTAAACAAAAGATTCAATGGAAGATTTTGTTCTATCTACAAATAGATTTCGCTGTTGGAAGAAGCGTTGTATTAGCAGTACGAAACCAACACTCGCCGCTGATTGAGTTTCGTGATATGTTAACACATATATTAGCACTAAGGAGGAAGACCGTTTATTGACATCTTGGGAAATGAACTTTCAAAGTGATTTTTTTTAATCTTTAACGTTACTGCAGCGAAGGGGATTTATAGGATTAGCCATTTAAGAAGGGCACCGGACACATATGTGGGTTAAAAACAAAACCTACAATCTCCACTCGTTTCGGAAACCGAGATTTTTATGGCATTGTATACACTAGAGTGTCTAATGAATGTAAAGCCACAATTCCTTGTGTATTTTCTAGATTTATACGTAGGAACCACAGGAAAAAGTACCCATATACTATGATATTTACCACCTTAAATTTTCCTTTGGCTCTCCTGTAAAATTTGCTGGATTTGAGTTTGCAGCTTCTGCTTTCAACCCCCCCCCCCTCCACACACACACACAAAACTGGGAAACCGGGACAGGACCGGCAAACAGGGACTGTTACCCAAAAAGGCTTCTGCCACTAACTGGGAGAAGACCCCTTAATTTCTCTTGCTAAGGCTTAAGGGAACCGACCGGTGTAGACACCTAATGTTCAATCCATACGTTCACGTCGTGGAGCCTGTTAGTACCCAAGCAACTGCTTGGCGAACGAAGATGGATAGGTTGCTCACCAACCCGCATTAGCAGACAGCGTGGTGAATCAAATGTCAGCACCCCTCCTTTCTTTACACATGATGGTACAAGTAAGGGAACAGTCTCGGAGGACTGTGAGGGAACTAAGCCTTGGAAGATTCAGTGCCTTGGAGGAGTTAGAGGATGAAGAAGAAATAAATAGTAGAAATAAAATACTGACAGAGATAATAAGAGAAACAGCCAAGGAAATAGCAGGCACCAGAAAGGAAAAAAGAGAGCAACATCTTGGAAGAAACTAAACTCTTGATGAAGAAAAGAAGGGAAATGAAAGAAGAGGAAAATTACATAAAGAGGATTGAGTGCATAGAACTAAATAAAACCGTAAGAAAATAAGAGAGGGTGTACGAAGATACAACGAGCATCTCGTTAGAAATACAACCGAAGAAAACAGAAAACCAAACAACAGCTCATGATAGGGAAAAATCAAATAACTGCCTTCTCCAAAGAACTAGGAAACGATGATTCAGAAGAAGATGATGTAGAAGTCCCAGAAGTAATGAAAGAAGTGGATAAAGTACTTCGAGGGATGAAGAACGGAAAATCGCCAGGAGCAGATGGACTCACGGCAGAGATATTTAAATGGGAGGTGAAAAGATGAAAGAGAAACTTGCCAAATTATTCTCAATGTGCCTGAGGAAGAGAGAAATACCCAGAAGTTGGAATAATGCTGTTATCTTTTCGTTGTACAAGAAAGGGGACAAAGAACGCGTCGAAAACTACAGACTAATTAGTTTACTGTCAGTTCTATACAAAATGTTCACCAAAGTTATTTTGAATCGTATTGAACGAGACTTGGATTTTAACCAGGGAAGGGAACAAGCCGGATTTCGTCGTGGATTTAGCACAATGGACCACATACAAGCATTGAATGAAGTTATGGAAAGGACTAACGAATATGAACTTCCACTATGTTTGGGATTCATAGAATTTGAAAAGGCTTTCGATTCGGTCTTCTTGGCAGCAGTACTTAAATCACTTGAATCAATTGATGAGGAATCGAAAGTGCATACATCACGTTACTGCGAAACATCTACTCGACTGCTACCTCTGTCATTAGACTACATGAAGAAAGTGAAAAATTTAATTTTGGAAAAGGGGTAAGACAAGGAGATTCAATTTCTCCAAAACTGTTTTCTGCGGTCCTGGAGAGAGTGTTCCAGAATTTAAACGGGGATGAAGTTGGAATAAAATTAATCGTGAATATCTTCATCACCTACGATTCGCTGATGATAATAATCCTGTTTGCTTCAAGTGCAGAAGAACTACAAACCAGAATGAACGAACTGTGTAATGAGGATTCGAAAATAAGCCTTAAAATTAATTTAAGTAAAACAAAAGTAATATACAATCAATATGCTGAAAAGAAGAAAATAAAGATTAACGGAGATACAATAGGCATAGTTGATGGGTATGTTTACCTAGGGCAGCTCAAAACATCGAATGTCAAGTTGACTGATGAAATAAATAGATGTAAATGACGTGGAGTTCGTTTGGAAGACTACACTCTATTTTCAAAAGCATACTGCCAATGTGTGTCAAGCGTAAAGTCAATGTGTCTTACCTGTAATGATGTACGGCTGTGAACTTGGACATTGAGTGAGCAAACGACTCAAAGATTAAGAGACACAAAAAATAATGGAGAGATGCATGCTGGGAATTACTAGTAGGGACAGGAAGCAAATGAATAGATTAACGCACAAACAAAGGTAAAGGATGTAATCAAGACTGCAAAGAAGATGAAGTGGAGATGGGTCGGTCACATAGCTAGACGAACAGGTGGAAGTTGGACAACAAATGTACTACATTGAATCTTCAGTGCGAGCGGTCCCGGGTTCGATTCTCGGTGGGGGCTCAAAAATTTCGGTGTTGACCCAGCATCATGAGGACAATTGGGGAGCTGCTGTGAGTAAAAGACAGTGGATATCACAGTGAGAGCTTCGGCTCTCCTTTCCCAACCCGTCTGGTCAGCGTGGGAGCAGTAGCCCAACTCCTCCCTTCGGGGAGAGGCCTCATCCACTAGTGGATTGAATATGGCTGTGATTTATTATTATTATTATATATACAGTGTTATATAACTCACTTTCAACAAGAAAAAGTGGACTTAGATCAGTCTTCTCTATAATCCCTATATGTTGTTTTCTATGTATTTGTACAATTCGCTGACATTTTCCTTAATACTGCACCACCTACACATCAGCTGTGTAATTAAAGTTAAAGCTCGACAACAAAATAGAGTAGTGCCATTTAGGGAAGATGGGCTACATTAAGGAAAATGTTAACACAACATGAAAACAATCAAAGCGAAGCTGAAGAGGTTCATAAACTTCATATGTGAAGAAGTGTTGAATACATGTTATATTCGCTTTCCACTGACCCACAAACAACCCCAGAACAAGAAATAGCGAAAGTGTAAGTAGGATAACTTCCTCCGATATTGAAAGAAAAATGCCCTGGCTGGACTCACTATCCCAGGTTCGAGTCCCGGCAGGGGCATGGGTGTCTTTTAATTCGAACGTGACGGCTAATCATGACGGGCCGAAGTCAACAGTTACTAGACTGGCCCATATAGAATTAGGTTTTTGGACACACTATCAATTATAATGGGTCACATTGTGAAGAACATCACTTTAGTAGAAGCTTGTAAACGAATCATTAGGAAGCCAACATTTTCCAAGTGCTTTACTTACAAAGTCACAAGTTTGATGGTTCTAAGGTTGACAGGAAAGGCATTGAACGTTATCCGCTCTAACATATCCTGCTACATCGTAATAATGTCCCCAATAGATCACAATAATCATACACTGTGATTGAAGAATGAACTTCTGATGATAAACAACTCCTCTATGTGACATTTTGGGACACTGTTGCAATTTTCGAAGACATTTTCTCGCACCTACACATACACCAGCGCGTTTTATACTCCAAAACATAGTGCTTTTGAACTACCAATGTTTTAGCCAAGTAAGTTATCCACCACACATTTTGACTTTATAACTATTTACACGCATAGATCAGGAAATTGCATCATAATATGGAAGAAAGGAGGCATTCTGGTACACATTACAGCATAAACTATTTTTCGCAATTTAACTTCGAAGTCACAAAGAGGACAAAGAGCAACAATGTGTTCTAAACAATGGATGCCTGCTTCCGCTCTACTTCAAGTATAGCACCTTCTCAAGATTCCTTGTAATGGGGGAAGGTCTGCCTGATCTTCAGAGAGCTTTAGCAGTTAGGTGTTGTAGTTTTCATATATGGTTAGCTTACACAGTGAGTAGGGCATTTTCCCCAATGGCGCGTCTTCCCCGAAATTACTTTATTATCAGTGATTGTTATAAATAAAAATATATCTGACTTCTGCATTCCGCGTGTAGTTTAATCACAATAAAGTTTTGAAGATGTCTACCACAATGAAACACAGCTTTTATTCAGAATGAAGAGAAAATACTAAAAAAAAAAGCTACGAAAGCAATTTTGAAGTACCCTTTAACCCTCTTGACAACAGGAGATGGAAACATTGCAATTTAAAATGCAATACCAAGAGAAAGAGAGAGAGAGAGAGAGAGAGAGAGAGAGAGAGTCTCGCTTCCTTCTTTCCTTGAACAGAACTGTAAACAAGCACTAGAATGACGGAGTAGGATGGAGTGAGGAGAGAAGGCCAGATAATGATATGGAAGTGAAGGGAACGACTTTTAATTGTTGGACATGTTCCAGGAACGCAAACTACTTCGACCGAGCCGGGGTCATGATCTGGGTCGTTTTCATGACAGTCTCTTGTCTGAGACGTCATCGTCAGCTAATGAAACTGAGAGGACAAGAGAGTTGCAAAATGAGGCGAAGAGCCACTGAACGAGTATGAACCCCCTACACTTGTATCCTGTGCCAGGAAGCATTTGATTTAGATCCTCTACGCGGATTGACCTTGAAAAATGAAACACTTTAGCGTTTTGTGGGGGAGAAGATAATATCAGTGGTCTAGTAGCATACATCCCCGAAATTACGCCACAATTTCTTGCAAACTCATCACATAATTCCCTTCATCTGCTTTTTTTATTCTTCGCTTAATCATTTTGATGGTTCTCAAGTAGTAACAACGTGGAGGTGACTTTGAACAATTTGTGCTTCAGCAGTTGTGCTGTTAATATGAATCACTTTATTGTAACGATTTCCGTTATTGAATGTTCTTTTCAAATTTTCATTTATGGCCTGCGCCCGTTACATGTCACAGATGTAATGTCCTTCAACGACTACTTTTCCGGAGGCGGTGAATTTAAAGTTAACAACCAGCTTTTCCAGGAATTACAGAATCCTTGTTCAGGAACCATACTAGCGCTCGCCTGGTAGAACTGAGGGAAATACTGGTAGAAAGGATGGCCAGCAGAAAGACTTGAACATACGTGCCTGGTGTCCCCAGCACCAATTCGAAGGCTTACACCGTAACTACTAGACCAGGGTACTAGGTCCCATGTAGAGTTTATTACCGGATGCACTTTGATTCATTTTCCAACGTTTATAGAGCATATAGCACGCCCCCTTCTCATGTTGAAGTCAATCCTCTACTACAGTATTTTATCCCTTGAAAATGGAAATGAAATTTGTTTTTGAAATATTAGGAATCGAATGAAATTTGATCAGGTCGATCACCAAGAGTTGATAAACAGCAAATACAATTTATAATTTTTCTGAAAGTTTCTATCCTCTTGCTATTAGGGTCGATACAAGAAAATTGTACAGGTTATTAGAGATGTAATTTTACTGAGTGCTTACCAATCGTTGTACCTCTGGAATTAATTTAACTCTTGTTTTGTTTTGCATGCCCCTATATTAACTATAACCTTTGACACAAAATATGATGCAATTTCAAGTACGTTATTTACTTTCTGGATACCCATATTCTATTATTTTCAGCCACATCAAAAATATGGATGTGCATGTCCGCCTTTTGGAAGATTCCAAGAATATTCTTATTCTAGCAAATATTCTTTAGCTTCCAACAAATGTTACATCCTTTTCTTTGATTCTTGTAGCGCATGTTAAATACTTTTATCATCTCTAGATATATTATTGTCATCTCTTATCCTTCATTATACCAAACAGAAATATTTTCGGCATATTTTCCATGTTCCAGAAAAATTCCTGGAATATTGCGAGGATTTGCTGTGATTTGCAGGATAAAGTCTGAAAGCTTGGAAGTAGGATTTTCTTGTGACCAAAAGGTCTGCTCTTGACAAGAAAATAAAGTCTGTTTTTCTTCTTCAATTCTCTTTTTCTTCTTTTCTGCAGTTTGTACTACTTTTCCTATAAATGTAAAGGGAACTCTGAACAATATTTTATCTTCTTTTCATTTTTATATTTATCTTCTTTCCGAAATTTGTTGGTTTTGACCGCGGCGCCGTATTTAATGAAGAATGACGGTAAAGAAGTAGGTTAATAGAAGCCACAAAAAGGAAAGGAAGTAAATTTTAGGGGAAAATGAGAACGCGGTCTGACCATGAAAATATTTGTAAGTCTTCCCTTCTTATTCTCTTACTTCATCTATATAATTCGTCTTCTCGTTGTAAGCATAGAAAAGAAGAAAAGAAAGGATTCAGAAAACAGAAAGAGAAGACTTTCACTGCCAAGCCATGCTTTTGTTTCTGTGTCCCTGGGGAACGCCGAAGACAGGCACAGATACTATTTGATTATGTCTCCAATGTTTCCCTTCTTTTGACGGAAGGTAGGACAGTTTTAGAATATCAAAAAAGAAAGATTTTTTGGGATGATACTTGGTGACCTAATAATAAGAATGAAGCTTCTATACGTCTCCTAGGACTGAAGCTGAACCATCACGTTGTAGAGCGTGGCGTGGATGTAAAGTCAGTCAGTCCCCTTCTCTTTCGGCCAAGTAACAGGTCACAAAGAAGGAAAGCGAACAGCGTCGTGCCGTTGCAAGACGGGAATCGATTCTTTGCTGATCTCTGGGTAGGTCGGACTCTGGAGCAATATATTATTCGCTTTGGCGCTTATTACCGTTTCCCTCAAGGCTGAGCTCTATCCTTTTCATCTCTTCTTCTTCCACAATGTTTGCACGCTGTCTTCTTTTCACTCAAGAAGTTTTCATACGTGGAGATTCTACGAAGTATAACACATCTTGTGCTGTGCCGAAGATGAGTCATCTTTCAAATACCTTACCTCAATAAAAGCATTTATTAATTTTGTACTTTCCTTTCTAAATTTCAATTTTATTTCGTATTATTTTGTATTATTAAATTGTTTGTGCCTTCTTCAATTAGAGATGTACATCTCGGTTGGAAGTAAGTAAATAAATATTCCAATAGAAAGCAGCTCCCCCCCCCCCACACACACAAAAGCGGAGGCCCAATATATTTTTATTAACTTTCTCGATTCTTAAGAGCTATTTTAATATTATTTCATGTGAAAAGATGATACAATACTTACCGAGTGACTGTTGCTCAGAAGGTAGAGCGTTCACCTTCGGGAGGTCCTGCGTTCGGTACCAGGGACTGATCATCGTGACTGAAGCTTTTTTTTCACTTTTTTATGTCACACTAGGCAAGTGCAGGGTTGGCACCTGGCCGACTGCTTCTCTCATCCTTTCTCCTACACTAACCCGGCCTGAGCCAACGATACCTAAAGGTCATAAATAAATTCAAACTTAAAATTCAAATGAAACAATCCTTCCTAAACAGCCTCTCGTATTTCATAGTGAATCTACTGTTTTCTGAGGGCTATGTTGACAAAAAAATAAACATATTAAGAGTTAATCAGACCTCGTTGTTCGGCTTTTAAGTTCGCGGAATTCGGATCGGCACTGGAGAAGCACGCACGTTCGAGGTCTGCTGCTGGTCACCCTGACAGTTTTTCCAGAGCTTTCCTCAGTTTCACTCATGCAACTGCCAGTATTGTACCTCGACCACCTCAGCCGCCCAATTTATACAATCCATTTCCCCGAAAGAGTACTCATCAAGAGACGTTAAGTATCAGACTTGTGAAGTACTTAAACTGTAAATTCTTATCTAACACATAATAGTAAATTAAATTAGATTTAAAGTAAAGTCAAAATTATGACGTTATTTTCCCTCTTTATATAACAACTCGCTCTTACCACCACCGCTATACCGAGTGGCCGTAGTTCGGTTGGTAGAGCGTTGGCTTAGAAATAACCAGGTCCTGGGAACGATCCCAGCTGCCGCCCATACTGACTGAGGCTTTTCCAGGCATTTTCCTCAATCGTGCCAGGCAAATGCCGAGATGGTGCCTACTACCAGGTAAATAGACCCTGACCAACAACCCTTTCCATTTCCTCTCCTCTACCCTATCTCGGCCTGAGCCTGGGATGGCTTAAGACTAAATAAATTCGGATCAATTCAGACCACCACCTCTATCAGCACCAGCACAACAACAAATACTACTACAATTACTAATAGTAGTAGTAGTACTTTCACCACCACTACTACTCTACTATCATTTTCACCATCACTACTATTACTGCTATTAGAAATACTTCAACTTTTAATACCGTGACTACTAATATTACTACATTCACCACCACTACTACTACTAACAACGACAGTACTAGTACTACCACTAGGTACTACTACTACTACGAAAGAATGTCCTGAAGGAAACTAGGAAAACACCAGCAACAAAACTTGCCATAATTGTCAACTGAGCAAGTTTCGAATTCACTTTATATCCCGTAGCCTGATAGTAGACAGTGGCCTTAAATACTGATATAAAAATTAATTTTCTATGGTTTTGGCTCGACAGCCCAAATAGGGCTTTGGCCTGCCAATCGACATTTATTCAACGAGGATGTCACGAGGTCACCACAAAGACTCTACATGGTCTTTTGTCTGGCTCTTGAGGCAAGAATCTACTACTTCTTAAATACAAGTATCTTCCCAATTGATTGGCGTCATGGTGCTGGGACAACACCAACATCGGTAACCCAACCAAAGCTCGAGACTGAAAGTAAGAATGTTAATCACTGATTTAAGTTCATATTAATGAATTTACATCGGTAGAGGTATCTACAGTTCAAGCCCGTCATAAGGTTGATAGATTACATATTTCGCCGAATGCATCTTCCGGGTATATAAAGGGATAGGGAAGATAGCGGCCATAGCATTTAACCTAGGTATCATTCTTCTGCTGGAGCAGAATGGAATTCCTACTAACCTTATTCATAAGAAAAACTCGAACATACGGCTCGGTTACATTGCTGAACCGAAGCCAATAAGAACGCGGAGTGAGTTTTTATTAATAAAGGTGATAGATTTGTTAATAAAAATGGTTCTGATCGAAATTATGAAGAGTTCTTTCACATTTGATTATTTGCTATATTGTATGACAGTAAGATACTTTTTTCTTTTTTAAGGAATCATTTAAATGATTCAATATTGTCTACTATTGCTAAATTTACATTATATGTTCGGTATTTCTTCTTTTACAGATGAATCTTTTGACTTACTAATTATTGTTTTGAATGAATTATTGTTAATAACACTGAAACATGAATATATGTGAGAGTCTAGTATTTTATTAGTGTTATTATTTTACAGCCTTCGGGCGTCCCTCGATTAGAATAGACTATGTGTAGGTAAGTTTTTCTTCTCTCTGTCTCTCTCACTTACTCACTCTCTTAGTTCTTAACTCTGTTTTTTCTTCTCAATTCCCGCTTTAGCAGAGTAATTTGTTTCACTGTAGAGTTCTGCTATTTCTTTGTAAAATTTGAATCTTTTTACAAGAAAGTAAATGGTTTTAGAAGTAGGCTTTTCTATTTTCTAAAAATATTTTTTTTTCATTTTTCAAAAGCATGTGTCAGATATCAATTATCAAGTGGATAAAGAACAAAAATGTCCTTAGAGTATCCAAGCTTAAAGCACGCAATTTTAAAGCTTACAAAATCCAGTTTTGAAGTCATTAAAATGATAAATTTTAAGACTAAAGGATTAGTTTTTCAGCTTAAAGTTTCGCATTTCCAAACTTAAAGTGTCCTGTTTCGCGGCTTAAAATGTCCAATTACTTTCACAAAAGTGTTCACACAACATGGCCAGTATTTAAAACTATTTTCGGTGGTATATTTTAAGAAACACATTGCAACATATCTCTCTCTCTCTCTCTCTCTCTCTCTCTCTCTATATATATATATATATATATATATATATATATATATATATTTAAAGGATCAAACCAAAATAGTTAAGAACGATTTTTAGTGTTTCCATGCATATAAACTAAGCTTAAAGACAAAAACTGAGGCAAATCAATGGATAGAAAAAACTACATAAGAGTAGAAATCGGGCACCAAATATCCAAGTCTAAATTAATAAAATTATAGATTGTGTTTCTGCTTTTCTTGCCGCTTTTGTTTTTCTTCTAAAGGTCGGGCCTTGCACAGTGGATGGGAAAATTTTCTGGCACTTGTTGCTAATATTATTTCACTGATAACTTTCCCTACCTACCTAGAATTTCCTACTGTGTCTTTCAAGAAACATGTCAATCAAAAATGTACGAAAGCTTCATTGAATTAAACCGACAGTTATAAACAATATATCTGGTGTAGTAAAAAGTAATCCATTATTTTTGCATGACATTGAAGGCTTGACTTACCATAGTTAGAATGATCCGATTTAGGTCACATATGCGCCGTTTTGTTCGATAACGTGTTGCCACTTGGAAGGTAATATCATGATGCCTCTCTCATAGAAGCCCTTGTCCCTATTGGCAAAAAATTGAGACAGTCGATTTTCACAAGCCTCTCTTGAAGCGAATTTTTCACCAGCAAACGTGTTCGCCATGGACAGGAACAGATGGTAATCACTCGGTGCCAGGTCCGGACTATAAGGTGGATGCATAAGAACCTCCCAACCAAGCTCCCGGAGCTTCTGGCGAGTCACTATCGATGTGTGTGGCCTGGCGTTGTCCTGGTGGAACACAATGCCTCTCCTATTGGCCAAAGCTGGGCGCTTCTGGGCGATTGCTGCCTTCAGACGGTCCAATTGTTGACAGTATAGTTCCGAGTTAAGGGTTTGGCCGTAGGGGAGCAGCTCATAGTAGATAATTCCCTGCCAATCCCACCAAACACACAGCAAAACCTTCCTGGCCGTCAATCCTGGCTTGGGCACCGTTTGCGCCGGCGCACCGCGCTTCGACCACGACCGTTTTCGCGTGACGTTGTCGTAAGTGATCCACTTTTCATCACCAGTCACCAACCGCTTCAGAAATGGGTAGCTTTGTTGCGATTCAGCAGCGATTTGCAGATGGAAATTCGGTCCATGAGGTTTTTTTGCGTTAACTCGTGTGGCACCCATACATCAAGCTTCTTTTTGTATCCAGCCTTATGCAAATGGTTCCACACGGTTTTTTGTGCAATGTTTAGCTCTTGGGCAATCGAAACAGTGCTTACATGACGGTCGGACGCGACAATGTCCTTGATTTTATCGACATTTTCGACACTTGGCCTTCCAGTGCGTGGTACATCTTTGACGTCAAAATTACCAGCACGGAATCGACGAAACCAAAATTGCGCCTGATTAGCTGTTACAGTATCAGGACCATAAACACTTCACATTTGCAGCCGCCTGGCTTGCGTTTTCGCCTTTATCGAAGAAAAACTGTAAAATATAGCGTATTTTCTCTTTGCTAGTGTCCATTTTGACGCGCGCTCACACAACACTGAGTCAACTCATCACAACTATCTGAACAGTGTTCATAGTACGCAATCTCATCGTTTGAACGCCATCTCGTTGAACCCGATCGGACTTATACAACGCGAGCTACAGATCACTGAAGCCATCTATTGGCAAAATAATGGATTACTTTTTACTACATCAGATACAGTATATCCCTGAAAATGTTTTGTTCAAATTTTAACAAATGTCGCGTTCGCTGTATGTCTCTTGACTTGTGAAGGAAATTAAGAAATGACGACAAATTCTAGATAATTCAATTAACTCAATAGTACTCATCAATCACTGTCTGTTGAACTGGGAAAACGAACCCCAATGAGTGTATTTATCTAAAAAGAATAAAAATGAAAATTAAAGATTGTTCTTTTCGCCGTTTGCACATTTCATTTGTTTCTTGCGGTCGTGATTACTTTTAAATTACTTAACATAATTATTTCAAGTACAATAATGAACGCTGTTCGGGGCATCAATGACAAAAGAATTTGTGCATGAAAGAACAACGCATTTGTTACTAATTCACGGCAGACCGTACATGAGATACCGAGAGAGTAGGTAGTCATCCCACCAACAAGGAACTTCGTAGGCTGTGGGAAAGTTGGAAGGTCTTCGGATTGCTGCTTGGCCTTAATAAATCCAGATGTCACTAGCAGAACAGTAATTTAATTACATTGTTTAGAAACCTTACAAACCTAAGCGAGGTCCATTTTGTTTAACTTCCAACTCGGTCATTTTGTTTTGTTTTTCTAATTATGTTTGTCATTTAACAAGAAACTAGAATTCTAAATTTCATAGTTCTAATTTATTTTTGCAACTTTTCCCACCGCACTGAGGTCGATTTTTCAGTTCATTTGATCGAGTTTGATGAGTACAATTTAATGAGATAATTAAATATCCTAATATTGGAAGGTAGTTTCCTAAATTCCCTGATTAGATAAACCAGGTAACGATGATTAGGTTGTTCGTTACAATTGTCACAGGATTAATGATGATAGTGTTTAATTATAAAATAATATAGATACTATCTTGTCTTAACGTTGTCATCTAACAATTTTAGTCAAGTCGTGACGTATGTTTTCTTCGTGGATAGAACTGCTCTGATCATTTCATTCCAATTCTTTAGCAGTCACGGGTTTACTAGTTGAGGTAATTATACATACCTCACCTACTATTTTGGTTTATAGGTACTGAAAGAAATGCTATAAAGATTGTTTTTGACAGAAGGTGAGAGACAACGGTTACTGTCAATTGGTATATATACTTACATTGCTAGTTGGAATTTGTCCAGGTTTTCATAATTATATAGCTAAACCTATACACATAGTTGTACTACATTTCCAGAGAGCTTCTTTTTTCTCGTCTTCAGGCAACTGTCTGCGACAGGATTCGAACTTGGAACCTTTATAATTTATACTCCATCAATCTAACCACTACGCTATGGCTGGCGGATGAGTAATTTTCTACCGTACTGGATGGGTGACCACTACTTTGAAAAAGGAATAGCACAATAGCAGCCACTATTTTAGGATGACCCCATAGCTTAGTGGTTAGAATGACAGAATCTCTCGGAGCGTAGTAGAAATAGGAAGGAACATCCAGTTTTAATGAGCCTACATATTTTGTTCTAACAGAGATCCACAATCAATCCGTTAAATTAGTTGGAATGTCAATCAAAAGGCATCAGCACACATTAAAAACTAAGATAATAACTACCAAAAATATTTTTTCATTGTTTAAAAAAAGGATAAATGAAAAAATAATGTCAGAAAAAGAGCCCAGAAAAAGGATTGTCACACAACGTTGGTATTACTGCTATTAATGCACATTGATATACGCTTCCGCTCTTGACTTTTTCAGTGTAGTCGCTCATTCATTATTCTAGTAGTAGTAGTAGTGCAAATCATGTAGGTTAGAGCCATCAAGTTTTCTTAAGCTAGTAAAATAGAGTGTACTGTACATATTTCACAATTGTAGCGTAACGTCAGTACTTTATTGCTGCTGCAAAAATCGGACAAAGTGATAAACATAATAAGAACACATTCTTTATTGCGTTTTTATATTTATGGGCTGTAAGATATGTAGAGATTTTCAGGATATCTTATGAAAACTTCGTCCGGAGATGGAATACGAACCCAGAAGCTCTAGCATAATGCAAGGCCTCATCGGCTATTGGTGACTGCGAGAAAATAGGAAGAGTTTATGGGCTATGAAGAAGAGTTTTGGGATTTGATCCCAGAATTCCACAACTACGATGTTGCAATGCTCCGTAAGGATACTATTATTAGACACACTCAGATTTCTTGTATAGAATGGACTATGTTTCTTTGATAATCCCAACAATAATTCTGTAGTAAAGAGAACAAATCCGTGAGAGTAATTTGAAAATTGTCAATGCGGGCAAACACTTCTAGCAGCAGTTTATGTATTCTGTTTGAAACTTAATTGTATTTTCTCCCGATGTTCTTCTTTGATTCGTATGTGAGAAACCGAAAAGAGGAAAGAGAATGAATTGTTAATTTTCTGCATCTGCTGGAGCAACCAACAACATTATTGAAATTAAACATTTGCTTCGTATAAGATCAAACATAAAGTCCAAGTTTGTCATATACAAATTACCTTTGAAATAGTAGAACACAGGTTTGTAATTGTTTCAAAAAACCTTTCAAAGTCCACCCAAAGTGTACCATCAATAAAGCAATCAAGGACTTTGTGCAATACATCGGGGGACATCTACGAGATGAACATGTGGATTATTTTGAAGAATTTCTCTCTGTTCATGATATGCATGCATAGTCTCGTCCACGGAAATAGTCTTCAACATCTTCTGAAAGAGATTTAACTTTTTCCTCTGTCACGGAATCGGAAGATTGGTCTGTTTGTACATGAGCTCTGAAACAGGATCTAGTAATTTCTGTGCGAGAAGCCATGCGTTTCACCAAATTAATTGGTTTTCTGTTTACATAGCTGCGAGTTTCTTCGATTCCGTACAGTTTCGTTGTTCTACAAACCTCGCGAGTAAATGTAATCTGTGATATAATTAGTAAACACGGAAGGAAAAGTAGTGTAAGTCAATTTGAGAAACAGAAGGTTTTAGTAAAATTACGGTATAATGAAATGTACAGTGAACTCCAAGTAAGTGCTGCTATCTATTCGGTTAGCAAGAGAGTTACGACTTGCACCACATTTCCATCAAATAGATTCGAATATTGAGAATACAGGTGTGATTCTAATCACCTTGACTTACACCACTTTTCCTTTCACTGTCTCATTTCTTGAACTCCGTGAATGCATCGTTGGTTAGAATTGAACTTTCTTCCGACTAAAAACACGTTTCCAAACACTTTTGGTGCGAGTTGCGAATTTTAGTGTTTCTAACAATTGTAATATTCGAAAGGAATTAATCATTCTATATATAAGTTTATAATAGTTATTAATTATTACTACTTATGCACTGTAGCAACTGCTATTCAGAAAAATGAAGCATTAAATAAACCCACAGAAAGTTCCTTATTAATGAAATTGACTGAGGGTAGTGTTCAATTATAATTTAAATTATTAAAAGCACTTGGTTTGAGTTCCCGGAAGTTAGTGTACCCATACAACACTACGGTCATTTGAGTTGCATAAACACCTGTCGTTGATGCAAATTAATATTGCTTACACCCATCTGTTGTCCAAATTTCGTAATTTAGTTACTGTAAATGATACAAAGAATTCTGAGCAGGCCGGGTGGCCGAGCGGTCTGCGGCGGTAGGCCATCGGCTCGAAGGTCCCGGGTTCGAGCCCCGGCATGGGTGTGGATTTTAACAGCTAAAGGCGAATCGTGACGGGCCGAAGTCCAACGTTACATAAACTGGCCCATATAAAAATGAAGTTTACCAAAGAATTCTGAGCAATGTTTCTATTAAATTCCTTGACACTGTATAACATTCTCTCTGTCGAGTATACTTTGAAAATTCCGTTATTAAAGTGTTGCTTTTGATTCATTCAGTGTATTCGTTTAAATGTTTATTTTTATTTTTTTCTTCCTCTTTCATTTTTCTTTGCTATCTCTCTCCCTTATTCTCTCATTCTATTATCTGTCCTTTGCTTCCTTTTATTCGTTTTATTTTTCGTTTCATTTCTGTATTTATTTTCATTTGCTTCTTCCATCCCCATTTCCTTACTTGTTCTTTATTTCTCTCCTTCTTTCATATTCCGTCTTCTTTCTCTTCTTTCCCTTACATTCTTTGTGTTTTTCTTTTTTCTCCCCTCTTTCCTTTGTTCTTTTCCTCTTTCTATTTGTTACTTTCTCTCTCTCTTTCTTTCGGTTTCTTTTTTCTTTTCCCTTGTCTTTCTTTCTCTCCTTCTTTCATTTTGCACTGTGATTTTCCTATTTCCTTGTCTTACTTTCTGTTCATTTTCCTCTCTTCTTCTTCATCTTTACTTTGTCCTTTTCTTTGTTTCTCTCCCTTTGTCTTCCTTTCTTTTCCTCTTGCTTTATTTTCTTTCTCTTTCATTTTTCCTTTATTCCTCTTTATTTTTCTATATCTTTCTCCATTTCCTCTTCTTTCTTTTCATATCTTTTGTTTTTTCTGTCATTTTCTGTTTCCTTTGTTCTTTATTTCTCTTCCCGTTTCCTTTGTTCTTTTTCTCTATCTCCTCTTTGTTCATTCCTTTTCTTTCTGATTTCTCGTTCTTTCTTTTTTAATTCTTCTGTCTTCCTTTCTTTCCCTTTTCTTTTTTCTCTAACTTTCTCCTACTTTCTATTCTGTTTTCTTTCTTCCCCTTTCTGTGTTATTTTTCTATATTTCTTTCCTCTTTTTCTTCCTTTCAGTCTTTTCTTTCTTCCTCTCTTTCGTTTCCTTTGTTCATTTTATTTCTCTCTCTGTCGTCATCCTTTCTTTTTTCTTTCTTTCTTCCTCTTTTTCGTTTTCTTTGTTTTTATTTATCTCCTCTCTTTACTCCTTTTCTTTTTCTTTATTTTTCTTCTTCTTTCTTCATTTCCTTTCCTTTCCTCTCTCTTTCTCCTATTTTTTCATTTTTCTACCTTTCTCTTCCTATGTCCTTTGTTCCTTTTCTCTCCCTCTTTCTCATTTTCCTATTTCTTTCTCTTTCCCCTTTTTCAGACTTTCATCTTTCTTGCTTCCCCTTTCTCCGTCTTAGTGTGTTTGAAAGATCACCACATGAAACGTTCTCATGCCTCTCTGATGAAAGTGAAACGAGATGGAAATGTAATACTGCTTCTGTCTGCAGGCTGAAGGAAACACCTGTTCACTTCATATGTGTGGATCATTGGGAAGGAGTGCGTGTGTGTGTGTTTTTTTTAAAAAAAAGAAAGGATAAAAGAAAAGCAGAAGAACAGAAAAAAAAGGAAAGACTACAAATCGGTTGCCGCCTGTTTCTATTCCCAGAGAAGAAAAAAAGAGATGGATGCTCCATCCAGTTACGTCATCAACACTGCAGAGAATGACGTCATTGTTTTGAGACGATAGATTTTTCACAAGCTTCAACAATTTTTTCCTGACAAGAATAGGATTTTAGTTTAAGTAATGAATGTACGAAGCCTCTCGCTTCTCTCTCTCTCTCTCTCTCTCTCTCTCTTGTGACAATTAACCACAAGTTCCAATTAGCGCTACCCTTTGATGCCAAGTCGTGCATGATTTAAAGGGGTAAATATGAGAGATTCAATTGCGTCACTGAACACTGGGAAGTTGACATTTCAACAAAGATTAAAGTAAAGAATCTGTTATTTAAAGGAACACTGCAACTTCGTTCATATTGAAAATACAGATATTAATCAAATTATCTATATTTGACCTAATAGGAAGACATTAATATTTTCTATGTCTCTATCGTTTGACTTTACACATAACGTTATTTTAATGTTGACTCTGAGATCTAAGCTCCATCTTTAGTCTATTGACACCATTTCTTGACACATTGTCAGGGACAAGGAAATGATCAGAGAACACGCTGTACGTAACATTTTGGTAGTTGACAAAAAGTTAAAAATATTTAAGAAAGGATTGGTCCAACTCATATTCTGACTACGGTTCGTATCAATGCGATTCAGTGACCTTCACCTTTGCCGATTTGTAGACGCTGACTTTAATCTGGTTTCGTGTATGCAATCGAACCAAGACGATATCTGAAGACAAGTTAGAATTTAAGACTTTATAGTTAAATTTCTCTCTTGTTAGCAAGGTCATTTACAAATGATTTTATTTCCTTACACTAAAACTGAAGAGCTGCCATGTTTCCAAATCAAGATAAGTGACACTCCTGGTCACCCGTGATGTAATTACTGTAACAAGATTTCGTTATTAACTTATGCTTTCAAATTTAAGTATAAAATACCCCCAAATTATCTTATTGAAAACCGTCTAAAAAAATTGGTAGTTGAAGCAACCGGGAATCGAGTTTGGATCTTCCAGTTACCCGCCGGATGATCTGTCAATGTAGCTACTAACTAACTAACCCGACTAACGTCTGTGCATACAGAGCAAATCCCACAGCACAATCAACACCAGTGAACGCTACCTGATTGATCTGAGTCCACATGTTGGTCGCAGTCGTTGTAACTATCCTTGATTTTCTCCACTCAGTCAACAACTGGTTGCTTAGATTCTTGGTTACTACAGCGACTAATTTTTCAACCTCTTACCACAGACAAAGTCTCTGCGTGAAGAAAATTAACATATAGAACAAGTGAAGCAGAGAGCAGTCGGGGGACTGCGCATATAAGCTACCGCCAGTACTCAGCAGCGAGCATTTGGATCATTAACGTTCCGTTGGAAAAATATACGGAGAGACCTTTCCAACGAAACCTCAACCAACTTCCTAGGTCTAGTAGTTCCTGAATTCAAGGTTGTCCCCCGGCATCTCAGTACCCAACCATGCGATGATCTATACATGTTTGAACTCGTTTCGCCGACACCTTTTCGACGACATCTCAAACACCATAGCCCTAATAGTTCCTGAGTTGAAAGTCGTCGACGAACGGACAAAGTGGTTGTATAAGGTTTCAAAGCACTTGCCTTCGAAGCCTTCCTTTGGATTAAAAAAATCTTCCTGCAGCCGGTATCAGAACTGATCACAATATTTAGTGACACTACAAGAAAATAAAAAGCTTCCCGGACGAAAAAGTCGTGTTGGACACGTCGTACCTAATACTTGGTTGAATTGGCCCTTTTTCTGAATAGTAACACAGATTCTGTCAAGAAAGGAACCATTCAATTATTTTTGGAAATACCGTCTATCAATTACTGTCCTCTGCTCAATATAGCGGGTGCGTAGATTTGTAGTTGCTAATATCTGGACATGTTAGAGATACAGAAAGCTTTAAAGACAAAACTCCCAAGGATTTTGTTAGTCCTTTTGCAGGTTCCAAATTCGATCTAGCTTATTTAGTAGGGTTATGAACTACATAAGAAGCTACTGAGGGGCCGTAGGTCAGTGGTAGAGCGTTGGTTTAGCAATCGGAAGGTCCTGGGTACGATCTCAGCGACCGCCCTTCCTGACTGAGGATTTTTCAGTTTTTTTTCCGAGTCCCACCATTCAAATGCCGGGATGGTACATACAAACTAGGCCATGGACCTTCCAACATTCTCTCCCTATCCCAGCCTGATCCTGAGATACCTAAAGACTATAAATAAACTCAAATCCAAGTTGACAAGATGGAGTAGCTGCTATAGAGGCTAAAGTTATTGTTGTGAATCACTTATGGAGAGATTCAGTGGATTTTACAGTTTCTTTGGTATCCCAACAGGCGAATGGCGAAGTGGTACCTTAAAATAAAGTTCCTGTCCACTTCCTTTCCTTTCTGACTCAAATTCCAAATAGGATTAGGACACAGAACTTGTGCCATTTATACACATGAATGAAATTATAAGTTAAAATTCGTCTCATAACCACGTTTGATCAAAATATTCAAATACAGACTGGCGAAGTATGAATTTATGTTTTTTTTTTAAACCCTCAGATAGTTCAATGAACTAGGAAAGACCTTGTATGTGCCTCACAGAGTACATTATGCAATAAGTTATATAACAGTATTTTATTCTACTGTACTACTGCCGTGTATCTTCTAGATTTCGTGCCAGCCAAGGCATGAACCAGGGTCACTCTCTGCGTGACTATCGTTCTGCATATTTAGACGCAGCTAGCGTCTTCATCCCCCGCCCCTTGCTACACCAGCAGCAGCACGGGGACTACCTATCAATTCGTTCTCCGCATGGGCAGGAGATGTCAGCACAGTAGCGCTGGCTCCCTCCGAGAGAGAGAGAGAGAGAGAGAAGCAAATCGTTAGCTGACAACGGGGAGATTAGTCCCGTGCTTTTGTCCTTTGGTGTGCTCTGCACGGGATAAAAGGCAGACAGCTCTTCTCTGTGTATCCTGTGCTCGGGTTTCGAGTGTGCTTTTGAGACAAAATAAGAATCCGGGATCAAGCAGAGGGATATGTTTCCCTTCTTTAGTGATTGAGTGTATTTGTGTGTTTGTGGAGACCGGTATTTTCTGTTTTTGTGTTTATCTTTTTGCCTGGACAAAAAAAAGAGACAAAAAACTTTATATCCGGTATTTCTCTCATCACTGCGGGTGAGGATGCTCTGTGCTGCAGGCAACTACCCTATTGGATGCTGGAGGAATTAGCTGCGGGAGATGTATGATACAGTGTACCCAGCTGAGAAGAAACCCCGGATAGGTTGCAAGGATGTAGCGAATTGGTGCTGGTACGTTTTGTAAGGGCGCTTAATATGCTAGACATTAAAGATGAGCGTATATGCGGGTATGCATTTGTGCATGTGTGTGTGCGCATGTAATATAATTCAACTTTAGTTAGTTCGGGATAACAATGAATCACCATTTAGCCAATTTATGTAATAGCTACTGACACTTCAATAATTTATGCATGTCAGACCTCTATTATCCTTAGGACCGCACATAGAATCACATGGAGGAAGATATTTAGAACTTTTTTTCTTTTTTGCAGAGTCAACCGTAGTCAACTTCCGTACCTCTGATAAAAAATTTCCTCCATAAATGACAGTTTCTTCATACAATATATGAAAAAGATTTTCTTTAAACTTTTAGAGCACTGTAACAATTTCTAGGATACGAATGTGTCAGTTATGTATTTATAAACTAGTTTCAGATGGAGTTTATGGATTTCGGGGAGTATGGATTGGTCAGATATGAAATGCACAGAAAATATACACAATTACACCTAAAATTGTGCTAATTGGAATTTAAAGGGGCAGCTTTGGAATACTCTTACCCATCTCTAAATGCGCCACTGACGGTAGAAGAACTATCTCTGTCTTATAGTCAGTGGATTTTGGTCTTAAACTTGTAAGAATCAATCAGTTTACGTGATATTGTGGTGAATGCGACTGTCTAAGAAATAGCAACCTTTCAAACCTTCTTCTTACAGCTATCCCGATTGATTTCTCCTCGGATTTAGCTTCAGTATCACAAACTGAATAACGATATAGTACACACAAGTAAAATTAATTATTTTTTGTGGAATTTTTCCTTGTGGAATAATCCTCCCTCAGTTCCTCCAGGCGAATAAAAATACTACCTAGGAAATATTATCTCAGGCGATTTAGTTTCATTTTATGCTCTAGGTAGGGTCTTCCAACCTACGGCCCGCGTAGCGGTTTTGACCGGCTCTGAAATGAATTCAAAATTACAAATACAACCTTAAAAGAGTTAAAATATTAATATTACTAAACTAGTTGTGAGAATTCTTTTGATGAGACCCTAGCCCTCTTCTTGCTTAGAATCCGGCCCATTTACAAAGAAGGTTGAAGACCCCTGCTCCAGAGGAAGTGTTAAATAAAAGAACAACGTCCGTGCAGACGTATCTAGAATATACCAATAGTATCCGGACCGAGTGGCGTAACTCAGTTGGAAGAGCGTTGGCTTCGCATTGGAAAGGTCCTGGGATTGATCCTAGCGGTCAGTTATCCTGACTGAGTATATCCAGTTGTCTCCTCAGTCACAAAAGGCTTATGCAGAATGGAATCTTCAAACTAAACCTTGACCTTCCCACAACCTATCTGCCGAACCCTATACAGACCCGAGCCAAAGATGTCTAAAAGCTACAAATACAATTCAAATTCAAATATTAAGTGTCTGCAACTTCCCTCCCCATTTATAAGAAAACTGTTCAATAATAATACGAAATCAGCATTACTTTAGATACTAATGTATTTGCCACCTTAAATCGAGTATATCTCCGCCGAAGAGAATAGTCTTGAGAACGCCACTGGGTACACGAAACCGCTAACATACTCATATGGAAAATATAAATAAGTACTACATTGGTTTAGGACATCTCGTTTACTGACGATCAATTTATTTTCGTATGTAAAGGGTAACTTGTCTGCATTTAGCTATAGACTGTAACTTATCTAAGTACTTCTATTTTTTCCACCACATTGGAGAAACGTTTAAATTGTAATTTTTACGAGTAATGTATTATAACTAGAGGGCGGATTTCTAAGCTACAAAAATAGCTAAAACAGGGAGAGAAAAAAGGCACTAAAACTTAGGTTCAGGATTGAACCAAATTTTTCTTTTCACTTTGACACATTTACTATTTGAAATAATATTTCGTGAATTTAATTTATTTTTTCTTCTGTATTATGCAGCTACAACTGTAAAATGCCGTCTGCACATGCCGTGACATTAATAGGGCAAATGCTCAAACAGGCCAAATACTATAAGTTGAAAATCTCCCAATTCGTATATACTTTATTTATACTACTATATTTTTGTTAAATTTCAGATTCAAAGCGTGTGATTGGGACTATGAATGTAAAAGAGAGACTATTGTATGTGAAACATGACTAAAATGCATTTAAGCAACAATTTAGACACACTCAGAGAAATTTCAGCTTTTAAAACAGAAATTCTAATTTATAATCTGGTCACGTGTTACTCATAAATGTTCTTAGTGAAAAGCATACGAGACAAAGCCAGAAATCTCATGTGCAGTCAACAATATATAATATTAATAATTGAATATTGAGTGAAGAACTTATGAAATATTTTTTAAAAAAATTGCCAAAACAAGCCTGACATTTGCACAATATTTATCGTTGTTAATTCTCCTTCCTAAGCAGAGATTTAATGAGTTTTTTTGTGACATTTATGATTAAAATTATATGTTAATTTTATAAAGAAAATATCCGTAAGAAAAAGTGATGGGACTTGTGGAAGTTGAATTTAAGCAACAATTTCGTTGCTTGAACCCAAAGTTCTGTAAAGGCCAAGAATAGGCCTAAATTTAATGCAATTCCAAGGAACAATTTCTGCATAATCTAGAAATTCTTTATCGGACAATCTCATTGAAGTGTTTTCTCTTTCCACAAATTACGGGATAACGTCTTTAAAGACAGAGATGGTTTCATTTCTTATTCAATTGACAATATTGTATATCTCACACCTAGAAGCCAAAGGATATAAGTGACATTGATATAGAAAAAATCGATGTAATCTTTTCTATATAACCCGAAATATAAGTTACAAAAATATTCATATTTTGTGCTAAGAAATCTGGGATCTTAACGTGTCTTTGTACCAAATATGAATATTATGTGTAACTTATATTTCGGGATATATAGAAAAGATTACATCGATTTTTTTCTATATCAATGTCACTTATATCCTTTGGCTTCTAGGATTGTCATATATATATTTTGGGGAAACGGCATGAAAACTTTAGTGTATGTAAAGACCATAAAAATTAAAGTTGAATTCAGTAAGAAAGAAATAATGTATATTTTGTAGCTCCATTCTAATTTCTGTCTTCTAGAAATACAGATTTTGATAAGGACGTATAAAGGAAATGGTTTTCAAAAGTATAAAACAAAATCATCTATCCAAGAATTTTTATAATTATGCTGGAAATGATGTCAGAATTTTAGTCTAGCGTACCAGGTGATTTTCGTTCCAACAGAGTGCTACAAAACCAGTTCAGGAAGTCCCCATCGCCGCTGTACCTCGCTTTCAAGGATGAAGTCCTCTACTTCTTAATTCAGGTATTTTCTCTCTGAGTCAACACCGGAGATCGAACCCGGGACTGCTCGCACTAAGAACGAGACCATTAACCACTTGGATGAACACGAATTAGGCAAAATGTGTCGTCAATCTTAAAGAAGCCCTAGCGAACATATCTCCCCGCCCCCCAAAGTAAAGTAGCGGCCAAGATCGTCATTTGTCTGGTGACACTGCGGAAAATCCTTGAAAACCCTAGTGATGAAGGCTTGGCGGGAGAAGAATTGAACCTGTTCTCCCAATGCGACCTATACAACCAGATCACGGCGTCTGAAACGAAACCATGAACTATAACTTATGACTAAGTAATGTTATCATATCAGTATTCAAACTTCATTTTTCCTCATTCAATAAGACTTCTTTTAATCCTCTGAATGTCATTTTTCATTGGAATCCCAATGTTTCAGCGATCTTTACATAGGCTTTTTGTGAGAAGATATATATCGTGGTGTTCTGTGGAGACATGGAAAAATGCCAATCCTTTTTTTCTGGTTCTTTGAAAACCGAAGGTCGAAACCGGAGGTGGATAAGTATAGTACAAGCCAAGGAATGAAGCAGACTATTGTTCTTTTTATAAATTGGTCATTTTCTTGAGCGCGCCATTCATTTGATTTTGAGAAATTTTCTTCTGTTTCATCGCGAGAATTTGCAGATGATTCATTGTGTGATATTCATATGATGTGAGCGATGAAAAAGAAATAAAAGATTAACAGTAGCTCGAAATCAAATACGTTGGTACATAGAGTTATAATTAAGAGTATGAATCCGTTATGATTCACCGTAACTAAGACACATTTATGAAAACACGTGGTTTTTGTCTTTAATGTTGCTGTCGAGTAGGCAGTGTGTCATCACATTCCTTAACTTCGTTTTTCGGGTTTCATGCTGCAGCTAATTAATAATCCTATTCATCACCCACACTTGTTGAAACTTCCATGAGAATACAAACAGAAGAAAAGATCGGGTTCCACATGATTGATAAGGAGAAATGCTTGGAGAAATTCGCTTAAATTTCCTTCAAAAAGGTGTCGTGTTGTAAGCGCAACGACTTCCCATCGGCGTTTTTTTTTATTTACGATTTTCGAAAATCTAGTAGCTTCCCAGTTGGCATAATTATGATGGATCAACATCAAAATTGAGACCCTTGATACCCAGAAATCGAAGCCGGTTTCGTATGCTTTAGTGTTTGAATTTTGAATTTAATTTTTAAGGCCTTTAGACAATTTTGGTTCAGGCCAGACAGATAATAATGGGAGAATTGGTGGAATGAATAAAATGGGAGGAAACGAGAGGACACCGAGAAAACACACGTACACGGTGTTTGTGTCACCACAAAGTCCACATGGCATGAGCAGAGATCGAAGCGACGAACCCAAGGACCAGAGGTAAGCGCCCTATCATTGAGCCACCGCGGCCCCAATACTTTGATGTTATTCGAACAGAAAAAAATATGGGGTCGTATTTTTTTAAGAAGCGTTAATATCTAGTATTATTTAACAAGAGTTACGTAAGTTCTTTTTGCAGCTGTCATGTACCGTAACTATTTATTCATATGACATTTTTTTTTTAATGTGGACAGAATACCTATGGTTTAAAACACTTACAAAGCTGAGGGGTGACAAAGAGAGTATTTTTTCGGGGAGAGTGTTTTACGGAATTCGGCTGGTGGAACTTTGGGAAACCTCAGTCAGGATAGCAACACAACTCAAAGTTGCATCCATCTGAAAAACTGCTCGGAAGTCTACGCCTTTATTCAGTAGGTATCTAGCAAAAAAGCTAGATATACAGTATATTACTAAAACTTCACACTTAATTACATTGTTATGATATTGATTGTGAAAAACTAAACTTAAAAGCATTTTTGCACAATTTTAGCTTAATTGTAGTTTTATTAACTTTCTAGAGTAATAAATGACATCTGACAAGAATATAAAGGATACTAATATGCCTCAATGAGAGAATTTGCAGTAGAGTGAATGGGTAATGCAGCCGCTTGTTAACTTTTAGACGACTTCGATCACCGTTGCGAGAACAGAGCTATTAATCTATGATCACACATAATGTTAGCATAGTCAAAGCAGACACACAGCGTTGCAACGTCCTCATAATCGCTTCTCCTTCTGGTTAATCAAAGAAGTGATAAATGCAACTACCCATTGCCCTTTCGCTCTTATGATAATCATTATGTTTATACACCTGCTTATAGTGCATTGTTGGGGGTAATACATAATGGTGTCTTCTGTCAATTTTGCTATTATTTCGTTTATATTATCATAATTAATTGTCATTGCGAGTGTACTTGAAAGTAACGAAAGTTTGACGAAGAATGAAGACAAGGGATTTGATTCTATGAACTTTTATAAATTATATCGATATTCATTTAACCTCAGTTTAATTTAATTGATTTAAAAATAATTTATTTTCTCCCAATGGGAATTAAATCTTGATCTAAAATGTTGACTCAAGCAGCGTCACACAGCTAGAATCGTTCTCGCTGGTTGAACAGGAATTATTCTGTTCTTTAGGGTGTTGCATCATTATTAATTTATCCCAATTGTGTAAAAAAAAGGAGAAACACTATGAAAAGTATATTATTTCGTATCAATATTTGTCACGATAAAACATAGTGATATCCGCTGTAGCCCTATTTTTAATCATTCAGTAGACTATATGGGCTATGAGCTATATAGACAATAAAGTTAGTGATCATTGAATTTCAGTAAGCATTTCTAATATTAAACGTTGACATACAAACCACATAACTAAGTTACGGGTAATCTGACGTCAAGGCAAAATTGTAGCTATGCTATGAGCAGCCATTCACTAATCAGGGAAATGAAATTCTATAAATATATGCGGATAAAACCACTAACAAATTGTATTGTAATACGTGCCTTTACATTTTTCAATTTGCTCTTGAAGGATGATTTTCAATACTTTATTTTGCAACGTGCGTCTACTGAAAGTGCTATCGGGATCGAACTCTGCAACACGTCATACTCCATACGTTTACGTCATACTCACTGAAGCAACGCTCAGTAGCGATCATATACAAGAACAACTACGAACTCACTGCAATTCAAGAAGTTCAAAAGGAAACAAAATGTTTAACAAGTAGATATTGCACTATAAATTCATAAGGCCTTGCTTTTATTTATTTTGTTAATTTTAAATATAATAGAGAAATGAGTTTTAATAAATTGCAATATGATTTAGTTAAAAAAAATACACGAAATTAACTCGACAGAAATTTAAACCCGGATCCTTGTATTAAGAATCCGAAGTATCAACCATTACACAAGTAGTACGAAGACAGCATATTCACGTCATCTGGAAGTGCCGATATGACGTGAATATGACATCTTTGCGCTGCTTGCGATACCGTACTGTTTTGTTGTGATTTAAGCTCATGAATAAAAGGATTTGAGAATACGAAGACGAAATTTAGCAAAATTTAACACAGTCTACAGCTCTATTTTCAGTCTTAATTGAAAAAATATTTCTGTTGTGAATTTTCCTACTTATACTCTTTGCACAAGCATTTGTAGAATGTATTTCTCATCTTATTAAAATGTTTCTTATTAGACAAATTCCTTACATTAAACAATTTTTACTTTTCAAATTAAACTGATTTTATGTAATTTTCTTCTGAGTGTAGAGACGCTCGGGAACACGTGACTAGTACTGTAATCAGAAGGTCACTAAATTCTCTTTTTATCTTAAAGCGGTCCACGGATCGTTTTCTTTACTTGACCTTGACAATTAGAACATAGAGGTCGCTTCTGAAAATTTTTATTATATGTCTCCTTGCAGAAAGGTCAATATACAAAAGTACAAAAGAGATATTCTTAATAGAAACCCCGAAAATGCTGTGTAACATTGCAGTTTAAAGAATTATTTCAGTTGAAAAAC
The DNA here is from genome assembly GCA_022664845.1 of Lepisma saccharinum. Lineage (NCBI taxonomy): Eukaryota > Metazoa > Arthropoda > Insecta > Zygentoma > Lepismatidae > Lepisma > Lepisma saccharinum. The sequence continues at coordinate 101,849 of JAGDQP010000284.1, forward strand.
TTATGGCATTTTTTGTAATCAACGTACTGGTAATAAAGTAATATTTTAACTGATTCACTCCGTGAGCTATGCTCGAATGCTTTTGCAGAACGTACTAAAAATCCCCGAATGGCAAAATTAACAAGTTTGGTTGATAATGTACAACTTCATTAACAATGATGTTGTTCAAAAACTTACAAAATATTATTGTTATAGTTTAAATTGAACTAGAACATTCCCCGTAGCTTAATAAAAGTTCAGCTTTTATGTGTTTAAAACATTTCTCTTCTTCTTCCTCCTCCTAGTACTACCACTACTATGACTACTACTACTACTACTACTACTACTACTACTACTACTAATAATAATAATAATAATATATAAACTATAATAACTATAGTTTTTCATTTTAAATTTTAAAAAATATTAAAAGCAACAATGCTCTTAGAGAGTTTATAAATTGGATAATCTGTTCAATTGTATTTAGGCTTCAGCAGTAAAGCTATGCCAACTTATACGCTTGCTCCGTCCGTCTGTCGACAACTTTCAACGCAGGAACTAGCATGGCTAGGCAGGTAGTTGACGTATCGTTGGAAAGGTCTCAGCAAGACTAGCTCAACATATCATTCATCTAGACAGCAAGGGCAGATCCAGAGATAGGGGGAACAATTTGTATCTTTGGAACTACTAGGACTAGGAAGGTGATTGAGATATTATTAGAAAGATCTTGGCAAGACGAGTTCAAACCTGCATCATTCATCCAGATATAGTAGGGGC
>JAGDQP010000284.1:103004-160052 GCA_022664845.1 Lepisma saccharinum
CAAAAATTTCGGTGTTGACCCAGCATCGTGAGGACAATTGGGGAGCTGCTGTGAATAAAATACAGTGGCGATCACAGTGAGAGCTTCGGTTCTTCTCTCCCAACCCGTGTGGTCAGCGTGGGAGCAGTAGACCAACTCCTCCCTTCGGGGAGAGGCCTCATCCACTAGTGGATTGAATATGGCTGTGATTTATTTATTTATATAGGATGATTGATTGCTGCTGAAGCCTGGCTGGCGGTAGCTTAAATGTGCAGTCCCCCGGATGGGTTCCACCCCACTTATTTAATTATTATTTTTCTTGAAATAGGACAGCCCCATTAATTATATAATTAAAGGTTGCTTATTTACGTTCGTTGCATAGAAATATGCGAGTTCCAAGACGTTCCTCTTTCCCTCGCCAGGTAACAGCAGATGCTAAAAACATCAACGTCCCCTACGGTTAGTTTTGTGAACTCGCTGAATAATTAACGAAAACGGAGCCAAACATGGAAAACTATTATCTTTTACATATAAACTAAGTTTCTTCGTTCCATGATCCAGTAGGTCCTTGCTCTGAGAGACAAGGCTTCTGAATAAGAAGGGTGGCGCGTAATCAGCGCAACGACTCCCAATCGCTACTTTATCTTACTTTCAAGATCAAAGTTCTTTACTTTCTCAACTCAAGCAGTTTACAATTGACAACTCCATAACCTACTAGAATCTAACCTGTGACCGCTCGAACCGAAAGCAAGTGCGTTAACCAACTTTGAAATGTTCTTCAGCTGGATATGAAGAGAGACATGGAATCTAAGTATTATGTCAATTAAAACGCAAAACTTGAGAGACTTGTTTCCAAGAGCTACTAAATCCATTTTACTTTAAAAAGTATTTCATATAATATACAAGTTTCTAATTCGATTTTGCTGTCAATTTGAATGAGAAAGTACTCTATTCAGTTAACATCAATGGTTTACAATAACATTGTCTTCAAACTCTAATCAGGAACTTTTATATTATCATGAAAGTTCTAAGTTTCAAGACTTCATCGTCACCCCTTGTTCATGGTTTTCTCTCGAACTACTAATTCCAAATCATATCCCCTTGGGAGAGTTGTTTCACTCATCGCCTTATGATTGAGAGGGTCAGAGCTCCATTTCTGGTGGATGGCGCAAGGTGTTGGAATCCACCTAAAATTATAGGTCCTTTCTTTAAGACCTTAACATCAATTCCATCCAATGGAAACAATAACAAAAGATCATTGGTTCACCTTACCTAAAGGCCTTCGTGTTATAAACCTGCTTTCCGTTAGATCACCGCCCTTGTAGCTCGCCCCGTCTTACATTTCGCTACAGCCGAGGAAGAAAAAATAGAGAAAGACTACACCAGCGTCTCGATTGAAAGTAACGGCATTCGGCTTGTGGGACTGAGAGGAAGGCCTAGAAAACCTGTCAGGAGGACCAGCGTGAGTGATACTTAAACTCACGTGACACTCCCGGTACTTTCAAAGTCAGCGACCGGAACCATTAGACTCCGGAGGCTGAACATACATCCTATTCCTTGAACCCAAATAAGAAAATTCCACGTAATAATTCTAATTTACTTTGAATTGCAATTAAAACGATAGTACAGTAGTGTATTTTTCTCTTTAGAGCCGCCTGCCACAGGAAATTATGGCTGCAAACAGGGGTTATTGGGAGCTATTACGTAATTCTTTAGGACCAAGTCCGAAACACGCTATTTTGATTTGTGCTGAATAAGAACTAAATGTATGTGAAAGCTTTTAGATCATAATTTTAGATCATTTCTTTTATTTGTTATAATATTATATATTTTTTAAATTGTCTAGGAGAAAGAAATATGAACACGAAATCTTATGAACTTTTCAAAAAAAGCAAAGCGTTTGTGGTTAAATAAAAAAAAGTTTAAAAATACTATTTCCTAGAAAGTGAAATAAAATGTGATGCAATTCCATAAAACCCGTGTGCTTTCTTTCTAATTGTGACCAGCGATGTCAGAATTAGATATGCAAACCTTGATTCCTCAGTGAAGCATGCACAGCACGCAAGGGCAATGGAGACAAAAGGTGCTAGACGAATAGAGTCTGCTCCTTGGCTCAATGCGTGTGCGTGTGTATGTGTTTAACAAGAGAAAGGAGGGCAACATGTTTATATACAGTTCTCAAGTATGAACTTTTCTTTAATAGACGATATAATGTATACATTTTAATTATGTTTTGTTAAGACTACTCAAAACATTGTCTTTTATTTTTTTTAAAAAGAAATCTAAAAATTTGCATATCTGCTCTCACGACACATCATTGAAGAAAAATTAAATTGTTTGAACTTGAAATTTTCCTCTAGCGTTATTGATTTGAGTCTCTTCAAGGATTTCTGTACATTCATTTACTTCTTCGTGTACAAACAGTAATGCTGGTGTAAAACTTGGGGCAGAACTTCAACAAAGGCTAAGAGTCTTCAATTTGACAAATAGCGCTTCACGTCTCAGTGCCTATTATATGGTAATACTGCAACGCACACTCAAAATTTCACAGAGAGAGATTTTTATTATTACTCGAACCTGCGAGCACATATTCGAGTTATGTTTACAGGATTTTTATGTACAGAGGGAAAATGTTGACACTTTATTTACAAAAAAACAAACATGTTAATGTCTATTGTAAGGGTGTCTATTCACTATTTCTGTGTTTAATTTGTCACACGCCCAGCTGAACTATGTTCTCATTATTAACTATTTAAACAATAAAAAACATACATATTCACTCGTATATACATATTCACACTACGAACCCCCGTAGTCTAGGCGGTAACGTCACTGACTTCGGATAGTCAATTAGTATTACGCGGATTCGAACCCCGTGGTCGATAATTCTGACACGTTTTCCAGAGTTTCCATCAGATTCACCAGGCAAATACCGAGATAGCACCTTAAGTAAGGCACTGACCGACTATTTTCCAATACTCCCTTCCCCACCCTAACATGTCCTGAGCCTGAGATGTCTAAAGACCATAAATAGATTCAAATTCAAATCAGTAATGCCAAGATTATCTGCGATAATATCTGCAATTTTAGGAGAAATGAGAATTTTTAATAAATCGAATTGACTGAATGTTTTGTATATGTTATATGGAGAAGAAATGTTGAGTCTACAAAAGAGAAAATGGTAAGCCTTCGATTCGAAATGTGGATATAGAGAAGAATGGGGAGGGGGGGAATACCTGGACGCAAAAGATGCCTAATGAAACACACAAAGTTACCTTGACCTTATGAAAAATCACGAAACTCGATGAACTGATACAATATGCAAATTTGCCCGAAACGTTGTGTAAATTATAAATATACACTATTATTAATATTTGGACAGAGAAATCGAACTCATGTACTCCGACCTGCAGACATAACTCTCACTACAGCCTCTCTCCTGTTGAGTGTTGATTGGATGTTGGGATATATCAACTTTATTACTAAAACTATTATTTCAGATATTTTGTCTGTCTTCTTCAAGTGACATCAAAATCGAAATAACAAGAAACAAACGCGGCTTATCTTCTTTTCCAATATTTTTTTTAGAGTTCTACACTTAATGCAAATACAACCATAAATCTTCTGTCTTTCTATTAGAATTTCGTTATTGCCTTTTTTAAATAAAAAAAGTCTGCGATAAGAGCTAATAAAAAACTCTACGACTGTAATAAATAAAAATCCATTTTCATTCGTTATATCAGCTGTTTACTGGACTGCCCTGCTCTACGAACGTGTGTAAATATCGCTCTTACGTAAAACCTATGCAAAGTCCACACACGATAAGCCTGTCTCAGTTTCAATTTATGAGAGTGTTCACTTTGTTATGTTTTATTTTATAGAGTTTGTTTAGCTACTTGTGCTGGATTTATAGGACGAGATTCCCACATTTTGTTGGGAACAAAGTAAGCAAGATCCGAAACAGAAATTTTACTATCTACCAAATACATTTACTGCAGAATAAGATATTCTTGGCGTCAGTGCAAAATTTCGGAATGATACAATTCTCATCATATCCCTTTTTCATATATATGGCTAGTAAAACTATTCTTTTAGATAAATGTCAAAGTAGTTTGGAGCTCAACTCTACGCGTCTTACCAAGGAAAATGTTTCGTTCCTGCTCAGAAGAGAAGGAAATGACCTTAACTGTCTTGCCAATTTGCCATTCAACTGTAAATCTTACCTACGTGTAGTCTCACTATATGTCAAGAATATTGTTCAAGAAATGTGGAATAAGCCTGTGCACGGGGAATTTTTATGGACTACATGGAATATGTGAATGTCAACCTTGGGGAGATTCCATATTTTTAGGCTTTAGCAACTAAAGCTGAGAATCTATCACCACTGTTCGTCCATCTGTCTGTCGATAGCTTTCAACTAAGTAACTACTACGATTACGAAGATGGTTGAGATTTCGTTTGAAACGTCTCGGCGAGGCGAGTTAAAAGCTGTATAGATCAGAGCTCTTAGTCCGTCGATAAATTTCAACTTAGGAACTAATCTACTTTCAACTTAAGAACAACTACGAAGCCAGTTGAGGTGTTGTTTGAAAACTCTAAGCGAAAATTTGGCAACGACACATAGATCATTCAAACTGAACGCTCACAGAAGCCTGGCGGTGATCATGTGCACAGTCCGACTGGGCTCCACCTCACTTGTTTTATTTTCCACTTAATAATTCTTACATCCTTGTAATCGTAATGGTGTTAAAATAGAAAATAATCGGGCTTCTTTTTTATATTACTGAATATTTCCTTATTCTCTGTAAATATATAGGTAATATTAGGCCTACATGTATATTTCTTCATAATACCAAGTATATAGGCATTTTCCAATATTGTGAAAATATTCCTGGCATATTAGGAATTAAAATGGAATATTCCTGGCATATGCTGTGCTGTGTGCGTCCATTGATTAATTTATCAATTGTTACCACGTACGCAAAAGGAAAGTAACGAATTGATTTCTGAGTAGGTGGATACCTAAGCCAAATAAATAGAGGTCGCGAAACTCAAATCTGAAATGAGTTTCTCTCTATCTGCTTTGACTGTTAGAGAAAAAGAAGGCCCAAAAATTGGCGGGTTGACTGCTAAATCATAGACTAACGTCATACAATTAAGGAATGATATTAGCACGAACTGTGGTGCAAAAACTCAAGATCAAAAATACTTTTTTCTGAGATTTTTTAGTACTACATATTAAGTCATTACCATAGTCGAAAATTAATTGAATATGTTGTAGAAAGTCTGAAGCAGTCTACAACTAATTCAATTATGTATACGAAATATTAAGTATTACAAACGAAAGATCAAGAATAAAAAAGAGAAACTCAAGCAATCTATTGGTACAAATCATATCCCACGGCGCCAATTGAAAATTGTAAGTAATATAAAGCAAATTAAAGCTGTGATTCCACTAACAATTACGAAGGCTCCGGTACCTTGATAGCATTTTAACCATGCAAACAATATTTTTTATAAAATAGGTTGGCAACACTGACAATTGCAGTGCTTAGGAACGGGAAAACGCACAGTACTTTTCTATTGTGTCGAATTATGTTTATGTCAAGTTTGGTGCAGTTAGGTCTAACTGAATGGAAGCAAGCTGAAGAATTATTTTTTTAAAAAATGTATTGACAGCACTGAACTACTGCACCAATCAATACGGTTCCGGCGACTCTAAGCTAGTCTAGCCAAGCTCTTTACAACGACACCTCGAGCATCTCTACACCTTGTAGTTCCTGAAATTTACTTTCTGGACAAGGACGGACGGACACCATGAGCGGGATTAAAAAGTACCTTTTGCTATAGCTTTGCTAACAAATGGCTTGAAACTGGGGAAGAGCGGGGTGAATATTGCTATCTAAAAAAAAAAAAAAAACACGTATTGCTTCGTTTTGAAAGCGTAACCAGATAAATATTAACTAAACAAACTTGCATTGTGGACAATAACAAAATAATGTGTACAAGTAACATGTGTATAATTATCCTTTCTTGTCAAATATTTTGTGGTGTTCCTTTAATTTATATTATACTGATATCGTTCATCAAACTTACGCTGTTGACTATTTATTCCTAATATTTCCCTAATATTCAAGTTTTTTATATATATAAATTATAGCGTTGAATAGTGTTAGTCTGAACAAGGTGTTGTTAAAACACTGAAACTGTTACATTAAACTGTGTGTTTTTGCAGTAAAGTTTAGTGTAATTAGTAATAACCTAGTCGGTCAATTAACTTGGTAGGCCTAACACGCCTTCATAGGTAGAGGGTTCGTTTAGAAGCGGTTGGACTACGGTTCATACCAGTTGCGATTCAAGTTTGACTGACGTGACATAGACCTTACAATAGATAGACTCAGCACGCTTCCGCATTTTTGGCTGCGCTAAAACTAATGGGTTTTTGTTCAGAGCACGTGATTTTGAATTCACTCGCTAGGTAGCTCTTCCATAGAAGTCATATTCTACTACGAGATCTATGGCAGAGCTACCTAGCGGATGGATTCAAAATCACGCGCTCTGAACAAAAACCCATTAGTTTTAGCGCAGCCAAAAATAGGGAAGCGTGCTAAGTCTATCTATTATGAGGTCTATGGTCGTGGTAAAAGTTTCAATAAGAGTCGGCTGAAAAAACCGCATCCTGGCGGGTTTCCAGCAATTACTATGACTCTCACAGTATGACTCTCATAGTAATATGATCAGGGCCACAACAAGGAGGAGGAAAGGGTGCACGTGCCCCGGGTTCCGGGCTGGGGGCACCCAAATGCAGATAAAGAGAAGGTACGCTTTGACTCCTTCGAAGGGGCGCCAAAATCGTAGTTTGCCCTTGTAAAAATACAAGTTGCGGTTCTTGGTGTGCTTATTCCTGGTTCTCCATTTCTATGTATGTGGCCCAACCCTCATAGCTCAGTAGTTAACATCGCCGACTTAGGTTCAGAACTGAGGAAGAAAGCAGATACAAGTTCTGTTGCTGTCATCCTGAGATTTCCCAGGATATTCCTCGACTTAAGTGAATACCACGATGGTACCTACACGAATTCCTGACATCTACCTTGATCGTTCTTATCCCCGGAAGTATCCGACGGACATCTACAACTAGAACGGGATTAGGTTATAGCTGCGACTTCTGCTTATAGCTGTAAATTCAATAAAATTACTGTTTACGTCTAAGAAATGAGATAAGCTTGACAATGTTGATGTCGGACACTCAGTCTCTTACCATGTGTGTGGGTGGATTTTTTATAGTGTTCTTTCCTTTATTACAGTTGTTGCAACTTTATAAATGGTCTCTTTCGTAGCTTTATTAATGGATTAATGGTCTCTTTTCGTGAATAATGCATTATACACTTCCTTCTGCCAAAAGCACGATTCGTTTATCTTCATGCAAAAACTTGCGTCACTAGTATCAAAGAATATTTAAATTGACGTACAGCATATTTCGTCAGTCTTCTAGCTTTTGCTTTCCTCTCTTCCTATTCACGCTCTTCTTGCAATTTCCAACTACAGTCACGGAGGTTTTAATATCGATCCCCACTGTCTCTAGTTTCATGCTTCAAGAATTTTGATATTGTCAACTTTTCCAAGCACTAAGCGACAGAAAATTGTGATATGCAAAAAAATTGTAAAAAAGATTACAATTTTTGAGATATGGAAAAAATAACTTGCATTTACATGCACACCGGCAGACTCATATAATCCCTTTACTCTTCCAAACATATACACCATTTTAACTGTTTAGTATGTGCATATGTATGACGTAATGATGTTTATCCAATACGGAACTTGAATACAAAGGGTACGTGAAGTGTAATAGTTTTATGGCTACTATAACGTTTTGTTTATAGTACACATTACATGAAAATGGAAGCCCCACCTGGGACAAAAATAAAACTAAAAAAAAAAAGCAACGTTATATAGTGCATTTTCCTAAAATTTATAAAACCTTTGCCGTGAATACTGTATTGGGTTGTTACCGTGAATGCTTGTTACCGTTTACACTTCTTACCAGGGGCGGATTTGGCCGGTCGGATACCCGGAAATTCCCGGGTGGGCCCTCGCCGGTACTGTTGTCTTGGAAGCGTAATGTTGCCCAATAAAAAATACTACTTAATCCACTTTTGCTGCTACTGGTAGCTTTCAAATCTTGCCGGTTTTCCAAAATTAGCAATTTTGACACACAAGACTTGTTATGAATAACATAATGACAGTGATGAATTTATAATCTCAGCAGGCGACCTGTAGGACTCTCACAAATCTTAAGAAGGAACTACGTCAAAGTTTAGTGGTAAGTGAACATTGCTATAGGCCATTCATATTCTTTTAAGGCACTAGATTTATTTAATGCTTTATATTTTGAGTCTTAATCAGTATCCTAGGGGCTCTTACAAATTCCTTTTAGGCCCACTACCATGAAGCGTACTGAAGGTCCTTAAAATATGTTTTGGGTCCCACCACTACCACAAGGGTTCTTTGGTATCCTGGATGGGCCCTTTGGTTACCAGTCCGACTCTGCTTCTTAGTATTATCTTTAACTTAAATTTGAGACAAATCATTTATATTAAAATGAAAAAAATACTATAAAAAGCTATACCTCTGAATTGCGAGTACAAAACTGAAAGTTCGTAGTCCCTCCCCGTTTTTGAGAGGCAGTGGCGAAGCCAGGGTTGGGTTTAGAGGGGCGGTTCTTTGCTTCCCAGTTCTTGAGAGGGAACACATTAAAAGAAACAAAAATTGAAGCTAAAATATAAATTCCTGTGCCCGTCTCTGATTCTCAAAAATCGGCAGCACATTATACTACCTATTTTTCAGACTCAATAACGGACCCAGAGATTCATATTTTACCTTCGTTTTTGCTTCTATCAATCTGTTCTCTCCCAAGAAATGGGAGGCAAAGAACCACCCCTCTAAACCCAACCCTGGGTTCGCCACTGCCTCTCAAAAACTGGGTACTTCCAATTCACAGGTACAGTTTTTACAGAGTTGCAATGCACGTTGCTATTCTTAAAACTATTGTAATATATGTACAATGGTTGTTTCTTAGTAAAAAAAAAAAAAAAAAAAACTAACAGCAGGGATTTTTTTTAAAGGTTGTAAAGTCGATATTTTCTCTAATCACATTCTTCCAGCAAGAAAATAAGTTTTCATTTATAAAGTGGCAAGAACATTAAAAGTATTATGGTGTTGTAGCGTAAAGAATGGAGTTTTGTAGTCAAGACATTTATCTGCTACAATTTTTCTGCTACTTTAAGCTGAATTCTGAATAAAATTAAAGGTTGAAGGCCATTTTGAAGAGACCCGTATATATCAAATTTTGTTTCCTTAATAATAATAATAATCGAAAGATAAGTTATAGCGCAGCTCACAATGACAGGCAATGTAATTTATTAACATTCATTCCCGTGTCAAGGAATAGTTATTACCTTGTTTTTCTATCTTTCATGATTTTCAACGTTTATTACGTCACCGTATTAAAAAATAAGGAACATGACCATAAATATTTTGATTTTAACCTTTACAAATATATAGGGCATGTATGAAAAGTTTCAAATATACTGTATATTACAGTATAGACGTCAGTGGGTTCTACGTCATTTCTACGGGTACTTTCGCTGTTAAACAGATCAATGAAGAGCTCTGCAATGCAAGAGACAGCCTGAGTCGATCTATATAGAAAATTGCTTTGACTGCATCTAGTAGGAATGTGAAGTAAAGTTTCCAAGGAATATTTGATACAAAACATTCAGATCGGCAATTTGTCTTCGCATGCCCGGGGGATATAGTTTAGCTTATTTGAAAAACCATCTTCACTCATCTATAATGTAATGTGTACATGTAATGTAACTATGATTCAAAAACAGAAAGAAATGAAGCAATGGTTCTTTTCTTCCTTTTGAACAAAATTTAATACAGAAAGGAAAATAGAGGAAGAGATGAGAGATTCATGCGTTGCAAAACTTCAAGAGACTGGTACTAAAACAATGCGGAAGTGAAAGAAGTCATGCAAACTCTTCGTCAGTCTCTGAATTTATAGGAATTGGTGTACCGAAAATGTATGATTATGCAGAGAAAGATGTGCGTGTAACGTAGAAACTGGAACAGTTTCTTTGTTAGCTGTTGAAAATTGCGACTAAGAGGGTACACTCAAAAAACATATTCGTGTTTATTGCCACCTCAAACGGAGTAATAGAACACCTCTACCTCTACACCAATTCCAGTGCTGGGTAACACCAATTCTAGTGTTGGCTAACACCATCCGGGGTGTCCAACACCGTTTCTGGTGTTAATAAACACCATTGAAGGTGTTCCCTAACACTTCTAGCGGTGAACTTTAACACTCCTAACGGTGTGTCTGAATAGATTCTGCACATGCAAACTTCGGTCACTCGAGCGCAATTACTTCGGGAGATATCGATGATACAAAATTCAAATGAATTTATTTTAAGTCCTTTAGGCTACTATGACAGGCCGTATGGATGATGATGATGGATGAATTGGTGGAATGAAGAAAGTGGGAGGAAACCGGAGCACCCCAAGAAAACCCACGCACACTGTGTTTGTCCACCACATAGCACACATAGCATGTGAGCAGGGATCGATCCGACGACCCGTAGCACCAGAGGTGAGCGCTCTACCAACTGAGCCACCGCGGCCCACGATATAAACGTCAAATTATGTCTGTGGAAAGTGATAGAAAAAAGTATGGAATAATTCTTAAGGCAAATACACAGTAATGGATACTTGGTAGAAGTCGCTACCTGTTTGACGATATGTTGTTCATAGCCGCCATCTTGAAGTTCACCATACCGAATCCTGATTGATTTACTTAAATGAGAAGGGTGTCGAGTAATATGTCATTCTGGTCTAGAAGTTTACAAGAAATACGTTTCTGAAGTCTATTTGTTGTAAATGTAGTAGAGAAATGAATCCACTGCAGTGGTGCATTCAATGGCGGCGAATGCTTCTCATAATGCTTTGTGGAAGCATTTGGAAAAAGTCGGAAACAAAGAGTTAGAGGCAGTAGAATTTCGTGACTTTCGAAAATTTTGAACAGTTAAGAAATCGCATGGAGTAGATAGAGGGCTGTTTGAACTTGGTGAAAATGTTATTTTTAACTCACGAAATACTCGCGAAATCTAGACATTTTGCTTCTATCCATCAATTCTGAGCTCTACTAAAAAAAACCATTCAATTTTTATTCATTCATTCACGAAAATAATACCTAAACAATATAAAAAAAAATAGAATTCATCTTCAAATATCTATCATTGGATTATCGTGGTACAGAGAATGTTAGAATTTAGTACACTTTATCAATTTTGCGAACATGGTTTGCCATCTAGTGGGAGAATACGAACTACATTATCAGACAAGGCCATTCATTGTGTATGTTTGGCGGTATTCGCGGTGAAAATCTTTGTTAAAACAAGTGAAACAAGTGAGATATCACGTTACCGTAAATCTCGCTATCGGAAAGAGCAAAGCAAAGTTTCAAATGCAGCCTGTGAGAGATTATTTCAAAGTTTTCCTATGCGCTGTTCAACAATCGAACAAATCTGACCACAACAAATTTGGAACTGTGTTAATCATATTCTATGAAAATTCAACTGAATGGTTAAAAAATAAATTTCTTTATAGTTCTACATATGTTTATTAAAATGTTGATACCTGTATTTATAAATGTGAAATAAATTAACTTTATTTAGATTTTTAGCAGGATGCATCAGTGCGAGGTTTATCTGTAAAGTTTTAATCGACATTCAATATGTACTATTGTTTATTTTTAGCTACTCAAGAAATTACCCTTTTACTCACGAAGTTTTATCTTGTTCTCACGATTTTTTAAAACATTTTACTCACGAAATTTTACCTTGTACTCACGATTTTTTAAAAACAATTTACTCATGAAATTTAAACACCTTAATTCACGATATTCTACTGCCTACGAATAGTTATGTAAAGCGCTAGTTACGTCCAGATTGTAATACTACACTGAGATTCATTGTATTTTTACAAGAATTTGGCTCTCTGTTTACAGGAAGTTCCAAGAAAATGTAACATTTTGATGATAACTGCATACACTTCCTTTCTTTTTCTGGTTTATGCTTGGGAAACGTTAAGAAACACTCCGTACTTTGAACATATTTGCATGTTTTTGAAAAAGAAAAAAAAATCTTCTACCGGTACTTACTTTATTGGTTAGATTCCGAAGAAAGATTTAGATGTATTATTTGGTGAAAACTAACCTTCACTGTGCACATCAGGGCTGCTACAAGCAATACCATGAAACTGATTGGTTTTCTGTGCAGATTCAATTTCATTTCTCACAAAGTTTTCTGGAATACTACTCTTCTATTTGGAATATAACCTTATCGCATTTGACAAGCCTTGATTCTGTTTCTTTTCCATTATCATCTATCTACGAGGTCCTTAAGAAACTTAAAATTTTTGAATATCTTAAATATTCAAACACCCACCACACGACGGAATCCGAGACATACGTGCAATTTGAATTTGAATTTTCCGTGTCGTTTACACATCTTTGGATCAAGTAGCGATAAGAGAGGATGCCAAAAGAAATTGACCACAATCTAATTTGAGGTACCATCTCGGCATTAGACTAGAGTAATCATGAAACAGTCCTGTAAAAACCTCAGCCAGGATAGCCGGCCTATGGGATCGATCTCAGGACCTTCCAAATCAGAACACAACACCTACTGAAGTATCCCTTCTCCCCCTCAGTAGACATGTTGTTTCTATTAAAATTATCAACAGCAGGGTTCAGTTTGAATTGCTGCTTTCAGAGCTTAACTTTCGCGTGCTTATTCGCTCCATTTTTAATAACCTATTCACATATCCAACACCAAGACATTGTGTTGCACTAACAATTGAGGCATTTAGTGATAGAGTTAAGCCAAAAAATAAATAAAGTCGTGATTACTATTTACTTTCATTTGCCTGACCTCTGTCTGCAATTTGACTATCACTGTTGTCGGATTAACCCAGGAGCCTTCACGGTCAATCAAACTACAAATAATGATAATCAAATTGCAGACAGAGGTCAGGCAAATGAAAGTAAATAGTAATCACGACTTTATTTACTTTGTGGCTTAGCTTCATTTCTTACTAAATGCCTAAATACTAGACGAACGAAAATTTATAACCCGTTAGTTTCTGGCCTTTAGAAATACATCAAAAGGAAGGCTAATAAATTAATAGATAGAGTGCCTGTGTGTGTGTGTGCATTATGAATCTTTTACAGTTCGAAGAGGACATACAGATTATTGAATGAGAATTTCCTTAACTTTTCGTTGCTCTTTCAAAACCTCTACCAATAGTTTCACTTTGGAAACAAAAAAAAAATATCCCTTTAATACACGAGTTAGCACACTGGGTCGGTGACAGGAGCATAATGAACGCGCCCTGCTATCTATCTTCAGGCGGAAAGTTCCCTTCTTGTGAGTCCAGAAGGCAATATTGAGGATCAGAGATTTCGCGTGTGCTCACGACAAAAGACTACCGATCGACCCGTTTTTATGGATATGTTCGTAGCTGTCACGAATTTATTTATTTTAATTCTTTCTATCCTCTCTGAAATATTTAGAGCCTTCAATAACAATGTTGCGAAATGGATCATGAGTTTCACATTTCCTGTTATCTCGAGAATAAAGAGTAAATGGCTCTAAATGGAGATTATTTTTTGAAGAATTATTATGATGGTACTGAAGAATAATTTCAAAGATACATCTTGTCTCGTTAAGTGCCACAATAGATGATCACGTGGTAAGATACTGCTTGAAAGTTCGAAACCCAGCTTCAAGCATTCCAACTTTTTGACACTTCATTATGATATACCTTACAACGTCTTAAGGCTTAGCTCATCGTGCCATTAACAATATTTATCTGTATGTTGTAGAAAGAGAAAGGAAGTGGCCCTGGTCGTAACTGAAGATAAGATTCTGTTATTCGTTCGGTATGGCTTCACAAAACCTTGGAAACTCTCAGTCGTGGTTGAGGGATCTAATATTCAATTCGAGGAACTCCTTGTTACGTGGGGCGAGCATTTCAGTCAGGCTGCCTTGAGCTGAATTTAGCTTTGAGTATTTGCTACACTTGCATAAAATGCTTTTTTATATGAATAAAACTGAAGCATTTACCAAAACAGTGCGGGAATTCTGTTTGACATTAATGTTTTCTCATTTTACATAGTAGTAGATACATTTCGTTTCGAAAAATTGAAATTATTTTGTTAAAATGTACTGTAAATAACAAGTAATTTAAATTATTTTAACTATGTTTTTTTTAAAAAAATAAGAGGAGTAGGTATCTCTAAAAATTGAAACGCTAACTGGATGGTATTAAATCAATCTGTTAAACAACGAAAAAAAAATATTATGTTTAAAAATGTCTATTATTTTAACATGACACTTGCTAAGACACAAGACAAGTTGCTAAACATTTCTCCAAGATATATTGGCATGCAATATAGAAAACATAACCGATTTGCACAGCACATTCACTGATATATTTCCCGTTGAAGATTTTGACATATCTACTACAATGTGTGCTATGAAGTGCTTACGCACATGAGTAAAATTATAAAGTTTAAGTCACAATCCATGATTAAGCTATACGAGAAAAGACAAAATTATGGAGTTACAAGACAACTCTCGGAAGATCAGACTATATTTTTCATCATCTAAGCAGTCGAATAGAAGGCATTGTTGTTTAATTTGCGTTGGTTGTCACAGAAACTCATCTACAGTCCATAATCTTGTTTCGTCTGGTTTAGTCACCAACGATGATTTATTTATTTAAAGTATATAATCCTGATTAATTTGGTAACCATTTTACACTAACATAGAAAATAGTAAAATAAATAAATAACAAAAAGCAGCACAACTATAATAAGAACAGAAACAAGAAACTAGATTACTTTTTGACTATAAACACTGATCTTATTTGCTTCAATTGCTTTTTTCTCTCCTAAGATTCTATTCTGGTGCGATATGACATGTCGATTCCACTTGAACAACTAAGTGTGTGGATTTTCTTAAATACATGTTGATGCCTTCGAAACTCAGCATGAATAAGAAGTAATACTCGGGGGACGAATGTTGGTCAGTGCTAGTTTTTACAGCGCTCTCTGCTAAAAGTCGAAGGCGCTGTGCTAGCTTGTATTTAATGAAATGCATACACTAGTTGCAAAAGTAGAGTAAATGCTTGAGTTACATACACTAACCAAACAAACATACTGTACAAGAAACTGTAAATTAACACGTCCTTGGTGTCACATGGACAGTAATAATAAAATATTTCCACTATTAGAGAGCGATTTGTATTTAATAATCAGTGAAATAATTTTTATTAATTCCTTCAAAGTTAGATAATCATATCGATTTCACAGACTTAATAATTGTATTTCTTTTTATCTTTTTTAGGACAGAGGAAGGGAGCTCGACCACAACCAACAACACCGCTAATGGCAGCGATGAACTTGAGATGCGAGCTCCCCCTCGAAGACGTCGATGTCCGGCTGCCATCTCTCGACTGCGAGTGGAAAAGATAGAAGGAGGACTAGTTGTAGCTGGAGTTGTTGTAGCCGCAAGCTGCCAAATCGCTTTGCCAGCGTTTGGTTGTCTCTTTATGTTAGTAGGCGCTGTGTTGACAGCTGCATCTTACCGAGGCCCGTCACAGAACGAAGGTCAACATGAATACGAAGCGAGGTTGGCATTCACAGGGAATTCCCGCATTCTTGGACCAGCATGTATTGTCGTCGGTGGGTTAATGTTAGCCGCTGGTATAGCGTTGTGTTTGTTGGCACGTAGAGCCAGGCGTGAAGAACGACGAGTTGGATTCCATTGCCCCATTCACGGCGACTTCTATCCGCCGGCGGGTCTTAGTCCACCAGGGTCAACTTGTGCTAAATCACAGCACCGTAATCTTTTGTCGCTGCCGTCAGTGTTCTCATTCTGCAGAGGTCAGAGTGGTCGCTTCAAAGGCTATGGACGAGGGCAGCCAACATGTCCGCACAGTACTCTCTCCAGCACTCGAAGCTCTATGAGCAGTTCTTTTCCTCAAGAGCCTGCGTCAGCGAGTCCAGGTGCTGCCTCTAGATGTCCGACACCTATGCCTTTCTTAGTGACGTCAAGCTCTACAAGGTAAGTGACTCAATGTTGTAGAGATTTTGAACTGAACACATCTTGTGAAGCAACTAGCAACTACGTATGTTGTATAGTATTGTTTATATGTAAAAGGAAAATATTTATACATGAGTATATACATTATACAGGGTGAATGCGTAAATAGAGAGGGAATAATACTTTTCTTCTCAGGGACACCAGAACGTTAGTCCGTGGAATATCAATACGATAATCTTTACAAATCCCCCCCCCCCTAATTTCCTCATTAAAAAATATATACTCCAAGTGTCATATCATGGAGTACCTACCAAGTACATCATGGTACGGAGTCGTCGAGTATCTGGAGTGGGTCGGGGTTTACCGCCATCCGAGCAGCCTCAGTTGTAGCCCACAAGCAACTATCGGTGGTTATTGCAGCAATCACTGCTTCAATGACTCTCTCCAACAGCCTATCACACATGAACGACACTTGGTTCATGTCCAGACATATAGGTGGCCAATTTATTATTAAAGCCTGCGGAATGTTTCTCCCACCATTTTCCAAGAACCTTCGACCTCTGATACGGCAAACTGTTCCGTTGGAAGAGTCCATCATCAAAAGTGGAAAATGGCTGCTATAAAAGAATGCTAAAAAATAAAAATACCCGTCTAAGAATGGCAATAGATGAACCAGGATTCACAGACTTTACCGACATAACGTATCTTAGACCATTACAGAGTCACATTTAGTCTGACAGTTCATTGTTGTCATGGAAAATCTATGGATTAAGTGGTCTGCGATATACCTGGAGCTTCCCGTCGGTTGGAAACAAAATTGAACCGAGATTCATTTGAACACGTCACTCGTCTCCAGTCTTCGCTACACTATCCGATCCAGTAAAGATATCAATTGCACTGTCCAGCTCAGACGAATGACCCAATACCTGGAACTTACGATGAATGCGATTGGGGTTTATCCGAAGAGATGGCTTTGAAACCTCATGGATCTCAATATGCGACACACATTCCTGGTGGACATGTTTATATTCCTCCGTGATGGAAGTTCAATATCATCTAACCATCAACAGCTCATGTGTTAGCCGCACAATGCGACACAGTAGTTGATTTCAAGCTAGTCAATCAGCTTCCCTCCAATCTCTGTGTTGAACATATTGATGACATCGAATGTCGTGTACTCACGTCAAATTCGTGACACTGTTGTGCAAAGAACGTTCAAAGTCAGCACCACTTCTGTTATTGTGTATCCCATGCGCCTAGCAATCATATGCCTCACTCGTTCCGCCACCCCAAAGATAAATAAGTTACCCTTACGACTACAGTATAGAGGATAGGTAACAGGGGTTCTAACAGAGTATATAGACCAGGGTCCCCAAATAGCTTAATCCAACATTGCCCGCTAGCCATATACTCATTAGGACTGTGAAATATTGCCTGCCAATTCATACCTATCTTTTCGACCTGACCCTTAGATGCCTAAAGGACATAAATAAAATTTCAAATTCAAACTCCTACCTATCTTGTGAGCGCGATATTTGGTGCTGTTTACGCCTTCTACTGTGCACATGAAAGCAGTAAGAGAAATCCATTAAATATGGTCATCAACGAATGCTTCTGTAACGAAAAGGTTTGACTGATGAATAATATTTAATTCCCACCAACGGAATTGAACACATGTTTTAAAATTTGCAGATAAAGAGTTTTACAGATTTATCCATTCACCATACTGAAAAGCTTTTTAGTGTGGACAAATCGACTTGTTAAACCTTGATGCCACACCCCTTTGTTGCCATCACAACCATCAAAAATGTTCAAACATAAACGTAACGACTACGTGAGTTGATAGATGGAAAATAAATAATAAAAATAATGACCTTCATATTCTTCAGAAAAGTTAGGTTAATAACGATGTGTTTAATGACTTTGTCTTACTTATTCTCGCTAAACAAGTTTATCGAAAGGGGCACAATTGTTTTACTGTGTGTTTATATATGCTATTTATTTCTTATATTGGAATTGAAATCTAATTGGAATTAAAATAAATAACTAAGGTAACACCAATTATCTAGGAACTATGTTTTCTTTATTAAAAAGGTAATATTTGTAGTATAACTCTTCAATGCCCTTATTAGCAATATGTTATTGTGTGATGAGTTTATTGATTGATGTCAGTAATTTAATTGTGTATTTGCACTTTGTCAACTCCAGTTGTTTTAATATTTATTCTCTCTTTGTAAGATTTCTTAGTAGAAGATCTGAAAGAAACAGTGAGTAAATAAGAACATATTCCACGGAATTATCTCTTAGCCCTAGCCACTTTTGTTTTCTTTCTCAAGGAGTGGTAATTAGAAAAAAAAACAACTAACGATTTGTGTTGAGAAGGAGAGGGGGAAATTGTTTGAATTTTTTCCTAAAATCAATACAATGTTATAGTTCTAGAAATCTGTTTAGTAATAATTATTTTATGAAAGAAGTAATCATTAAAGTTTACATTCAAAGTTGCATTAAAGCATGCTATTTTTAAAATGTTTACAAGATGACATTAGAAAATGTCGTTATCTTCTTTCCAGTAAGTTCTCAATTGTGTTCGCTTAATGAGATTGTCAATATTTCTTAACATTTGCTATTCATTGAATAATTTGTAATTGTTGTTATTGGGCGTCTTATAACTAGTGGGATACAAGCATAACAAAACAAAAGAACACGGGTATGAGGTATGAATGTTTTTATAAATTCTGGGTGGAATTTTCAGTGTGTGTTTTTTTAGTAGCTTTTACGCAATGGATCGTCGCGTGTCTTTGTACAAATATGAATATTTCGTGTCATAATACGTGTTATGTAGTAACATGTGGGATCCACTTAACATATGCATTCGTGAGACCGAAAAATAAACAAAAATGTTCCTATGAACTTTTGTCGAAAATTGCTTGATTTACGAGATATAGGGTATTCATTTTCGTACCAAAATCGAATATAATTGTGACAGTAATAAATGGTAAATAAAAATAATATTTCTCGATATATCATTTACGAAACATGGAAGGAAAAAGTCGTTTTTGGAAGTAGATTTGTGTGAATAAACTGATTATTATGAAACAAATTGCGAACACCTGAAAATAAGAGACAGTTTTGAAGAGTGTTGCAAGAAATAGGTAACGGGCCTGGAGACCCACATGAAGTAAAAACTGTGTAAAAAAATTACTTATTTTCATTATTTGTGCACAGTACGATCCGTCATTTGCACAGTACAGTTCATTACCATGTATGGAAGGTGTTATAAATATTATTTCAATCCATTTTCCTGTTCTCATTGATAATATTTTCTTACAAAAATATATTCTAGTGTCCAGTTGATTTTTTTAAAAAAATGCCATATCTTCTAGTTTATCATATAAAGAAATAAAATCCTAAATTGAAATAAATTGATGCGTTATTTAACTTTATTAATGGAGGTTTAAAAGTATCAATTATAACCATTTCAGGAACATTTTCAAATCTTTCACCTCAAATATCTCGAAAAGTAAAAGAGGTGTGACTTCATGTGCAATTGTTTTTTTAATTGGACCTTCCAATTATACTTTTACTTTCAACAATTTCTACATCCGTTTTAACTCTCCTTGTATTACAACACATCATGGTGCAGCTTTTTCTACTCATGAAGATGTATTCTCAGGGAATATATTAGGAATATCCCGTTTATATTTTTCATTATATGAAACAATACTCCCCAGGATAGTTCAGAATATTTCTGGAATCCTGGGAGTTAAATAGAATATCCTGTGAAACATGAAAACTGTAACGAATATAGTCACGAATTTTAATTTTATGTAGTGTTGTTCTCAGAATTCGGACAGGTTTTTTACGAACAGACATACAGTATAAGCAAATTCTAATTTCTTTATGCTTACTTTAAATTCTATTTTTTTTGTCTTTTCCATTATACGATTCACTCGGAAGGAACACAGTAAAAGAAATGACCCACTTACGTCCTTTACAGTTTAAAATATAATTTTTAATTTCTATATCACATTATCTAGCATTGCCGAACAATTTCCTTGTAAGGAAAATAATATATCGAGACACGTGAATCTTAAGTAAACATACATACACGAGTGTAGGGGAACACACCATGCGCACACGCAAGCGTACTTGCACCTTTCATATCGATTACACATGCGTTAGTACCGGCTTGCATAGTCTAGAATCGATCCATTTAGTCATAATGGGCTTTGCCGACTAAAGAAAAGAAAAAAAAAGACGAACCCTCCCGTTTTAGAGTCATTGCTTCACACGCAGTAGCAACAGCAATTTGCTTGTAGTTCTTCAGTCTCTCTTGCACGTGTTCTAACGAAGCAGACAGAGGTTTGCATTTAACCAAAATGTATTTACAAAAGAGAACTTGTTCGTTAATTAAAAAAATAGAGTGCAGTGGTTCCAAAAATTAAGTAAATATATCTTCACTACTTGAGATAAATTGACACAGACAGGTCGTTGGCAATGCGTATGTCCATGATTACGGTATCTTTGTTTCAAATCCTACACTGTTAAATTTATTTTTGCCAGTTCCCTGGGAAAAGTCAGGCAATTAGATTGAATGGAACGTGAATAACAAAAATCAGAAACCCTTCAGTTTCCGAAAATATTCAAGCATTGTGACGATTATTGAGATTCAGATTGTGAACCTGCATAATAGCAGAGAAAGCTTCTAAGTATACTTTCCTTGAACATTTTCGGAAACTGAAGGGTTTCTGATTTTTGTTAATCATGATCCATTTAACCCATTTGCCTAACTTTTCCCAGGGAACGCGCCGAAAATTTTTAACAGTGTAGGGCCAAAGTTACCACAAATAATTTCTTCTATTCCACTATACGACTCTATCGAAGATTATTTTATTAAGTGCCAGATAATCATCCTACGTTTTTATCACCAGAATACTACAGAGACATGACTACTATAGTGGATAGTTTACCATCAAGAATAGTGGTAAAAGTAATAATGGAGTTGTTTAAAAAAAAAACGGGAATTGATTGTAATATTAGATCCAGTGTTCTGAGATAATGAAGTGAAATTAATAGTGGGCTCTGTGTCTTGCAAGAATATTGGAGAGTAAGATTGGGACTAGTCCAATAAATAATAGAAGGGATTAATTATTTTTCTTTCTTGAATATTGTTCATTAAAACAATACCTAGAATTTTGGGATTGCAAATAGTTGTTTGTTGGATATTCATGATAGGGAACATTGGAAATATGTATTTATATAAATTGTGATCTTAGCAACTAAGAATGCATTGTGCACAGACATGAATAAAAAATATAATGGTTTTAATGTATTGTTACCTGAAAAGGCTACGGAATTATAATGCAAAATACGAATTGGTTATAAGACTTTCATGATTAAAGGATCTGTACTTAGACACTCGATAATACAAGCATGGAAAAAATACAATAAACAACATCTCTTTGGAGGTACCAGAAGTTTTACTTACATATGGTCACGTATCAAAACGAACTAACTACATTTTTAGTTTTCTACAGTACTAAATGATTGTAGAGTCAGAGTTGTAAGAAAAGAACTATATCTGGCCTGTTTTTTTCACAATAATTGAGGCCTTTGGACCTTAGGCTAATAAAAGCTACTTATTTATGTGATATGAAATAATAGAAACACTAATTCTGAGCAAAAATACGACACAACCCAACTTTATTTGAAAATTGACTTGGTTCTTCCTGAAGAACAAGATATAGTCCACCTAGCATAAATTTGGATTCGTTACAGAATATTGGGTATGTTTCAGAAGATATAAATAGTTGCCCTAATTGTTTTTATCTATATAAATACCACAACAAAGTATAAAATGAACTAGAGATAGCTATGACTGGTGTCTACTGTATATTATTGTCAAAATGTAAAATTCCTAGCAGTCGAGGTTACATAGGAATAATTACTAATCATACTGGTGCTCACAATTATTATTCTAATTGGTTACCACTCCAACGATTAAAAATTAAGAATAAGATATGTATAACACAACCTAAACACTTTTGGATTCTAATAGCCGTATCTAAAAACAAGGAAATAGCACAGATTAAGCCCAAATTTGCAATAAGAAAAGTTATATATAGGTTATAGTTGCTCTACAGTACCTTGATTATGAAGTTTATGGTAATAAAAATGTAAAATATTAATTTGTACTTTTTAACTGAGCCGCTCACATGTTTCTCTGTATGTATGCTTCGTACTGCAGTAGAATATAAATACTCATGCGCAAGGACAGGACTGCCATTGGTTAAATCTGTATTGCGAATTCGAACATATGTGACACAATGTAAATGCATTACTTTTAACTTTTACAAACAGTTTGTGTCATGTTCTCCGCCTGAATCTCTTGTCAAGTTCATGGTCTAAGACTTGTCCAAATAATCCATTATACTGTATATTCATAGTAACGCAATGTGGTTACGTCACACAGTTTTATCATAGATTTAGTTTTATCAAGTATTTATCGAAAAAAAAATGGCCTAGAAAGCAAATGAGAACTCGTTAAAAATCAGTATCAAACACTCTGTGCAAAATAACCTGAAGATACATATGAATTACTTATATTCGTTCTAATTTATATTTTAAGTCTTTCTAGTTATATAATTTTTCAGCGTCTTGTTCAAGATTTTATTTCTATCTTCGATGAATGTTCTTGCGTAGATAGAAAATGATCTACTAAGATAACTGTGCGAAAATTCTCACTTCCCTGGCAGCCATATTGAAATGTCTTTGCTTTATTATTGTAGCAGAACGAACATTTTGCGTTTCTTTTATCTCTGACTTGTGAGATATTTAATATATTAATTATTTGGTAATATGTTACATCGTTCAAAGAATGAGTTTCATCCATCACCTTTACCGCAGCTCTGTGGCAGAGCGTTCGCGTAGCATTCGGGAGGTCGTAGGTTCGATCCCAGCGAACAATCATCCTGACTGAGGTTTTTCCAGGGGGTTTCCTCAGTCACACCAGGCAAATGTCGGGATGGTACCTTCAACATAGGTCCTGGCCGCCACCTTCCCGAATCCTTTCCCCTCCCTTACCACAGCCTGAGCCTTAGATGCCTAAAGATCATAAATAAAATTCAAATTCAATTCGTCCATAGCTTCTTAAACAAGAGCTCCCGAGTTCTTTTCCCAGTAGGCTCACAAGTAATTCGAAGTCTGCTTAAAACTATAGGTCATGTCCATAGCATGTTAATATCCTATCCATCCAATGAAAGGCAATGACAAACCACCATCGCTTCACCTCGGCTTAGAAATCTTCGGGTTATCAGCCGCCAGATACATAATCATTTTATAGCAATATATCGTCAATAAGACTAGAATTGCTTGCAGCGAATCTGATTATGAAAATTGAGTCCCTGGCTCGGTATGCAACTTTAAACACTTTCCTCGCATTTGGGTTGCCTACGTTGAACAGTCTTCGTAAACCTTGACAGACGTGTAGATGCGGATATCCTGGTACTTAAATAGAAACAGAACTTCTTTCTTTAACATCTACGGTATTTCTTTTAACCAAAAAATATGGAGAAGGAAAAAAGCAGTAAAACATCTTTTGGTTCTATTCAAGGACTCGAAACCAAACAAAAGCACAAATGTCGTTGAAGTTTATGGCAATATCCTTGACACAAGTACTTTATTGTTAAAAAGAACTCCATTTTCAGTTAGAAATGCATAGAAAGATTGATCACCAATCTAGAAACTCTAGTAATGAATTCTTCTGGCAAGAGTATTTTTTTTCTGTAAATTTTCCACCTCAATGTTTTGTGTGGAGTGTAATCTAGTTCGGTTCGAAGACGTATTGAGGAAAATTGAATAGAAGAAGAACTATAGAGACAGACAGAAGAGGAACTATAGAGATACTCTATATGAAATAAATAATATTACCATACAATGTCTCTTAAATTTAAACTTATTTTTACTTCCAGAAGTTAGATGTTTCCTTCAACCCTTGGTATAATTTAACTTTCGCTCTATTGTATATTTCTTTAACTTCATTCTTTCCGATATTTCTTTAACGTTCTTCAACTAAGAGTTCTTACCTTCATGCCATCGCGTGTCAGAAACTGGATTCTATCGACTGCAGGTATTTCTCTGACCCCTTTCTTCGATTTCACGGCAATTAAGGTTTCACAATGAGGAAATTACTACATTAAAACATTTCCCTCAATTTCTCATTATTTTGCTTCTCAACTTTCTCAATAACAAAACATTTCTAGTTTCCTTTGATTATTTCCTGAGATTGATTGAAAATTGTTTTATTATCTAAATATAAATATATCTGTATCTGAAAATTGTAAGAGCATTTATTTAGGACGTGATTTTTGAATTGAAAATTACGGAAAGAGTCTAGTTAGATATATCATATTCGTTTCCCCGTCGGTACATTGATTCATGTCGCAGCAAAAACAAGTGCTGCGATTTTACTAACAGTCACGTAGGTTTCGTTCCCTTGATAACATTTCAGGCGCACAATGATCTATCTTTATTAAATAGGTTGGCAACACTGACAACTGAAGATAATAGGGATCAGAAAACCCAAAGTATTCTCTATTGTGTCGATTAATATGTATGAGAAGTTTGGTGCTGCTACGTATAACGTAATGGAAGCAATTTAAAAATGAGTTATATAGAAAATAGGTTGCTAACACTGACAACTAGGGTTCTACGGGACTTCAACACCCACAGAATTTTTATGTTGTATGCAATATAGTTTATGCCAATTTTGGTGGAGATAAACCTAGCGAAATCGAAGTAATGCGAAAAATTGAATTTAAAATCAATCGATTGGCAACACTGACCCACTGAACAAATCAAGTCTGTTTTGGTGTCTCTGAGCTAGTCTAGCCAAGGTTTTTCCAACGACACCTCAGCCACGCCTATACATCTTGTGATTCATGAGTTATATTTTCTGGACACAGGTTGGTAACACTGGCAACGGGGTGTTTGAGAACAAGGACATTCGCAATATGTTTTTGGTTGTATCGGATAATATTGCTGCTGCTACGTCTAATGTAATGGAAACAATTCAAACATTGAATTGCATAGAAAATAAGTTTGCACCACTGACAAATGGAGTATTTCGGAACGATGACACCCCTAGGTTTTTCCTATTGTATCCAATAACGCTTATTCCAATTTTGGTTCAGATAGTTCTAATGGGATAGAAGAAATTTAAAATATTGAATTTAAAGACAATTGGTTGGCAACACTGATTTACTACACCAATCAAGACTGTTCCGGTGGCTCTTAGCTAGTCTAGGCAATACGCTTCCAATCCAACAATACCTCACTATACCTTGTAGTTCCTGGGATTTCATTCCTTTACGCGGAGGGACTGAGCGGTATTATAAGGTCCCTTTTGCTCTGAAGAAACCTCAAAGGAGAAAATTATTTCATCAATTTCGTAAGAGCCCGAAAATAATCATTATGTAATTAAGTTCTGAATCATTATTCTTAATTATGAAAATTCCAATAGGAAATCATTGTAAAAGAATCGTTCTGAAAATTTCAATAGTAAAACCGTAGCTGTTCAACCAGATGACGGAAGTAGAACAATCGATACTTGAAAGAAGATGCATGTTCTGTCTTGAGGCACGTTTCCAACATAAAGATCCTTTGAGAGATGAACTAATTGTAGTTTATCATCGTCTTTCATCTGATGGGGATGATAGTCTCGTCCAAAAGACGGCGTCTAGGGTTGTAAAGCGAATTCCGAACTTGAGTTCCCGCCAGGAAACAAACTCAGAAAATCTGAAGACATATTTTATTTTTATTTATTTTATTTTATTTACTTATTGTCAACACAATAGGTTTTATAACCTAATTAATGTGTGGATATTTAAAATATTGGTTACAGACATTTTTTTTATTACATCATATTTTTTTATGCTTTGTAAAACATGCCACATATTTCATTATCTAATAAAATATTTTGTGATTTATGAAACATTTCGTTGATGTCTGGTGATGCTGGTTTTAACTTAAACCCGTACAATATTATTTTTGGATACAGATTGTTGTAAATATTCAGATATTGTATATTTTTATGACTTTAATATATCTGATTGTCACGTTTATGACTAGATGGTAAGGTTTACACTCTCAAAGCCGTACAGAATTTGTAATTAGTCTCTTAAGTATTATTAATGGTCTATGAAACTAAAAACAAACACAATTATGATATATTTGTCCATGGCACTATTCTTTAGATACGTACAAAGTATCAGGAAATATATAGTAAGAAAAGTTAAAGTATAAAATAGACAAACTAATGCAATAAAATTAATCAAACTCTTTACTCTGCAACTTTGTGTCGTACCGAAAAACAGCGTTCAATGGCTGTGACACTCGCTGCATTTCAGTTCCTGGTTAAATAAAAAAGAATACGCCCATGTCATAAGTACACTGGTTGTAGCATTTCACTCTCATCTGATATTAATTTTTTGGTATGATACTTAAGTATTACCCTTAGTATTAGCTGTAGTAACACTTCATCAATGAAAGGAAAACAAAGCCTCGAATATGGAACATGATAACAGAAAATATAAGCGTAAATACATGGCAACTAATTATCCGAATAGATTTTAGAATCCAAAGAATTATCCGCATAACTAAAGACCAAATAATTGTACGACTAATAAGTGCACAATCATCAGATTCATCACCAAAGAATGGTAATTCAGCAATTATTCGCTTAACACTTATTTTCGTAATTGACTATTTTTTAAAGTCTGGATAATTTAACGAGTATCCTGAAAGCCCTTAAAATTTGCATATGTATTGACTGACTATTCAATTATTGCTTTATTCAAATATTTCGGTATCCACTTTATTTTTATTATAGTCTTCACCCGTGAAATCCGCTTATTAGAAATTGCAGTCGGGCACCTTTATTCATTTATTTTAGTTGAGAGACTTTGTTATTTTGTATACGTGAATGGTTACACGTATTTTGATGTATATTGAAAACATTAACAAATATACACGATGTCTCTTTGATATTTTAAACTCTTAACCTATTATTAAATAGATGATAATGGGTGTTCTGCCCGACGGCTGGTCCCGAACCGTAGATTCCTGGGCAAGATGAATCGATGGTGCTTCGCCATTGCCTTTCATCGGATCAAGATGGCATTTAAAGGACGGGGCCTACAGTTTAGCGTAGGATCAGAAACACATTTATTTCTTCACCGGGAATTGAGCCCGGAACCACTTATTGCAAAGTAGCTAGCGTTATCATTCTCCTATTAAAAAGAAGAGTTCACGAATGAAAGAATTTCCTATGAACATCATCATCCATATTGAAGGTTCGAAAGTTCCGTTTACAGCCGACTAATAACACAGCTACCCTCATACATTTCCTCGCGTTCCGTGTACAATATTTTTATTTCATACTGGTATTCATGGTGTTCAAAATAAAATATCGTAAATATTTATGAACAGTTAAAGGGATTTTAGTATTAATGAACATAGCAGTTAAGTAGGCTTTCCCACAGTCATTTTCTCCTTGCTAATTTTAGTAAGCTCTCTTTACTTACGCTTAATCTTTGGTTTTGTTTCAGTGGGTTGATAGCTCCTCTGAGGTTGTCACCAGAACAAACGTTTGGTTCTATCAAGTCTCTGTCTGTGTCTCGTGAGGTGGCCAGTTTTCCACAGTCAAGGACGCCTTCTCCACCGCCAACAGTTGACAGGTAACCTCACAACTTACAATCATTTAACGTACACACTAAATTCGGAAGAGCGGAAAGAAGAACCACTCCTTTTAGAGCATATTTTAGTCGCAGGCAAGATGAGAAATTTCCGCCTTAAAAAAGATGGGATTTATGGTAGCTCTTTTCAGTGACTATGTAATCTCTTTTAGATGAAACTTTTAACTATTTAGACGAAACGTTCATCTTTTGAGCATGAAACCGACGCAATAAAATATCGAAAATGTAAAAGACGGAAAAGGAAGCATTTATTCATAGATAGTACTCACTTACTTACTCTATGGCTTACGGAACTCGCAAGTTCATCGCCGCAGTAGCAAACGTTTTCTATAGGATTCTATTCTGAGCAAGATCAAGACAGTTTTCATTACAAACACCTACTTCTCAATGATCCCTTGCAATATTCTCCCAACGTCGTAACGGTCTTCCCAAAGGTCTCTTTTCCCTCCGGGTAAACCAACCACGATGGAATATAATCTTAGTTTCTCTCCATCCGAATTACATAGCCTACCCACCTTAGTCGTCGCGATTTTATTATTCTTACAACATCGGGTGAGTCGTAAAGTCCGTGAAGTTCTTCATTATGAAATCTGCCCCATTTTCCAGTCCCGTTTCGACCCGTATATCTTTCTCAAGGCCTTATTTTCAAACACTTGTAATTGATGTTCATCTGCTAGGGCCGTACTCCAACTTTCGCAACTGTAAAATATTACCGACAAGTTAGCCATTGTGTATATTTTCAATTTCAAATTTCTTGACGTTAATCGCGAGGTTAGGAGTTTCTGTACTGAATAGAAACATGCGTTTTTATTTCTTCGCGACCTCGTTTTTGTTTGTTACATATGTTCCTAAGTATTTAAATTATGTATACTTTCTCTATGTTCTCATTCTTAATTATCATGTATCTATTTACTTCATTCCCTGTGTTTCGGCCTGTCATCATGTATTTTGTTTTCTTTATGTTTACCTGTAGAACTATCTCATCGCACGCTTCTACCAAGACATCGTGTTGCTTTGTACTTTGTAGTAAATCTATATCTTCCTCTATTAAATCTATATCATCCGTGTGCGAGCAGTTGATTCAAGTCATTCAATGTTAGTCCCTTTTTATCCTCCTTAATTTTCTGAATCGCATATTCAAATGTTAGACTACCGGTTTCGTTTAACTTTGTGCTTATCTAGCGAATCTGTAACTGCCTGACAGAGCAATGATTTAGGGCGTAAGCTAATGTACCTGGGCAGTTAATATAAAAAATGGAACTTAACTTATTTATAGTTAATAATGGCCTTAGAATTTATAGTTAATGTAAAGCAACGATCTCCAACAAAAGATCGCAGCACTATATCCGTATATGTCTAATGTATTTTTATCGTTACACGAAATTCCAATGCTGCTCCTACAAATTCAAGCCCAGAGAGTTCTGGGAAGAAAGTTCATAACGAATTCAAGAGTTCGATCAATGCCGATTTTTAATTCTCTTTTTTGTTTATTGTTGAAAGAGCTTTGTTGTTATAGGTCTTTGAGCACAGCAACACTGAAGCGATTTCAACAATGAAGAAAAAAGAATATTAAAAATCGGCATTGATCGAACTCTTGAATTGGCTATGAACTTTCTTCCCTGAAAGTTAGAACTCTCTAGGCTTGAATTTGTAGGAGCAGCTTTGAAATTTCGTGCAACGATAAGAATACATTCGACATATACAGAGATAGTGCTGCCATATTTTGTTGGAGTTCGTTGCTTTATATTGACCTTAAAATTAATTGATTTGGCAAAAGGAACATGATTCACAAAAAAAAACATTCAATTATTTCAAATTTCATATCGGCGACGTTGCAATAGTTTATATTTCGGCAACTAACGCAAAGTTAAACAGTAATGGTGACAAGGCAATACCTTGTTTCAATCCATTGCGAATCCCGAAACTATTTGATACATTATTACTACTCGTAATCTACTTATGAGGTCGTTGAGACACATCCTAACTAGTTGAACATCTTTTTTCGGAATTCCAAAGTGTACCAGGATATTGTGTAGTTCTTTACTTTTGATAGAGTCATGTGATTTCTTAAAATCAATGAATAACTGGTGAACAGTTCCATTGTATTCCCATTTTTTCTATAAGATTTGTCTCAAGGCAAAAATCTGGTCCAACGTGGATCTGTTTCTTCTAAATCCACATTACTGATCTCCAGTTATTTCATCTACGTATACTCTTAGGCGCGTTAGCAGGATATTACTCAATACTTTGTAACATGTTGGGAGTAATGATATTCCGCGGTAACTATTACAGTCCGATTTATCGCCTTTTTTACACACCGGAACTATTATTGAGGGTTTCTGTTCCTTAGGGAGCTCCTCCTTTTTCCATATAGCGTTTATCAGTTTATGTAGTTCCTTGATTAGTGCCATTCCTCCCGCTTTAATTAATTCGGCTGGAATATTGTCTATTCCCGGTGATTTGAAATTTTTCAATTTCTTTACCGACATTTCAACCTCGATATCGCTAGGTTCGGGTATCGACGATTCTGCTGTATAGATTTTAAATTCCTCTGTTTTTCTTCGTTAAGAAGTTTGTAACAAAGAAAAGTAATATTCTAATGAATGAAACAGATAAAAGGAACTTCACCTTTGTGGGAATTGAACTTGTTTCCCGGCCAGCGATACAACGAGGCCATGTTTATCTTTAAGGTTAGAGAGCAACCTCGGAGGAACGCCTTCGAATGGATCTCTTTCGTCCCATCAGGTGATTGATTGCTTGTATATATATCTTACTCAGTCGTGACATCTTGTGGTAGTTTTTGTGGTTAAAGAAACATGCTAACATTTTAACTAAACCCGATTAACTTTACAGTACGGCTTCGTCTTTCGATAGCCTTCGCCGTAACGAATGGTGAAAACAAACTTGACGAATAACCATGGTGCATTATGAACCACTCTTAAAGGCAATAAATTATACCCGTAATAAATTACATCTGCAAAACATCGAAGTTCCACCTTAAAAAATGACATTCTCTATCGAAAGCTAGAGTGTTGAAAGCGAAAGCGAGTTGAAAACTACTCTTTTCGATTGGGATTCAATAATCTTCCATAAAATCATTTTCTCATCGAAAACAAGACTGAAAAATTCCGCTCTTCTGATTTAGTGTGTAAATGTTCAATAGGTGCTGCATGGCGTTAATTAGTAATTTAAGCATCTATGTCATTTAAATTTATTTTATTTTGTTTACAAAAAAACGTGATTATTTTTTCAGAATGATTTGTAGCGGTTAGTATTAAAATAAGTAAAAGTTACTTAATAAAACGTATACTGTGTATACTTCCTGTCAAGTATACACAAATATATAATGATAACCTAATGATGACTATAGAAAAATATATCATGATAACTTAAATAGAGCTCAATAAATTTATAACCTGAATTTTATGTTTATTTTTCGGAACCAAATTTGGCTAAAGGAAATCCATATTGGATCTACACGTATTTGAGGTATCAACATAAGTTGATTACACAATGGTATTTGTAAACAATCTTCTTGTGTTGTGTCGATGTTGATGACAAGTCCGTTTAATAGAACATAAAGGTCTTATGTTTTCAATCTTTCATACAATATTTAAATTTATTTGTTATTATCTCCAGTGCTCAATATACTCGTACAAATATATTGAACACAAAATTCTTCTTCTTCATCTTATTATTATTATACGTATACATTTAACATTGAAAAACTGTGATATTTATTACAATATCAACAATATTACAATATATACGAAATAGTATATAAATTGCGTACATGCCAAATGAACTGAATGCTTACGACGCGTACAGAACTATTTCCCCAAAATTTTCTTCTTATAGGAATGACATTTTGAATTCAATTACTTAGTCCTAAAATTGATGTTGTTTCAAGGTTTGAAACTTACGCTAGTGTTTCTTCTACGATGTGTAGGGTTACCAGCCATCCTCGTTTTGGAAGACTCGTTCTCGTTCTCTTATCTTATTATTTTGTCCTCCCTTTTTAACTAAGTCTCTTGAAGTTACCTCACTTCTGGAGTGACCAAAGGTAATTCAAGTATTACGTTACCATTCAAGGAACCAGGGGGTTCAACCTTTCCTCATTTTTCCTGATTATGGGGAGGCAAGATCAGAGCAAAGCTTACGTAAGATTCACTTGAAACATATAAGTGCAGATTTTAAGATTTAAACTGCTTTTTGGACTACACATAAGGAAAAGAAATCTGACATGTGTTACATTAGCATACGGAGGGGAAGCGTATATTTACTTATTTTTGCTTACAAGGAAGGATGGGGTCTAAAATTACTAAAAATGTGATTATGTAATATTTGAATGACTTTACAAAATGTTTGTTACTGAAATATTAAATAATTTATCTGTTGTCAATTGATAATTTTATTATTTGATAAGAAGGGAATAAAAATGCAAAATTTCACCTAAATTAGCCTTAAAAAAGACTCAATATTGGAAGGTTCTCTTGGACAATATTTCCTTTTCCGAAAATTAAATGAAAGACATCAGCAAATGCTCTTCTTTTCTAGCTAATCAGTCCTCCTCTGGACAAAACAGCTTGGTAATCCTGATTATGGGACATAGGACGAATTAATTGAGTTGGTTCTGATGCTTAATGCCCCACTAGAATAACTCTTAGGGCCAGAGCCGGCTCTAAGTCAATCGTCGCTCAGTTCCAAATTTTCTATACGTCCTCATAAATAATTTAATTTTCCGAACTCATACGATGCACTCGCATCCGCAATGGTTGGCGTTCCCAAAATTCTGACGTTCTGTTCACAGGAACAGTTCGAACACCCCTCGAGTCGGCTTTGCTTAGGGCTATCCGTACCTGGATGGATTTCCCTACCATGAAGTAAAACTGGTGACTATAGATGAAATAAGACTTTTTCTATGAAATGAAATTTTATCATTACATACATTGATAATTAATGTAAGACCAATTGAATTGAATACAAGAACGATCATAGCCTCCCTATCTTTTGTCCTTAAGTGACAAATTTATATTAATTAATTTAAAATATTTGATTCCTAAAGAGTTGTTAGATTACATTGACCATCAATATCATGCGGTGCTGCTGCTATCTGTTGCACAGGAAAGCTACTACATTCACTGGCATACTCCGACGTGATTTTAAAAAGATGTATTAATACTGACAAGTTCTTAATATTCATTTTAACGATCGGTGCAGAATACACTGGCAAATATCTTTAACTTAATTGTTGATATTTAAGATGATAAGTCTGTTTCTTTTCATTGTGAATTATAATTGTTACGGCACTATTACAAACTACGAAGTGGCCCATTTAAACCTCGCACGATTCTCAATTCTTGTTTTGAATTGTGATATGTTGTTCAAAACGTGCCAGTGTAATCATGTTTCGAACAATACATTGTAATTCAACACAGGGATTGGGATACGTGTGGTTCTAAATAGGGCACCCTTTACAACAGGTAAATCCATTCATAAATACTCATGTAGAATGAGTATGTCTTGTAGAATCTTGTACTACTCAGAATATTGTGTATAGCTACAAATTGAAAGACTGGTTGTACATGGTGCGGTAGTTAATGCTACCCCATTTTGAGTTGGCAATAGTGCTTATGTGGGTTGTGCGAGACGTCGCTGATGCCCTTTTTATATTACTATATCTTACCATAGTTAAACTTACTCGGGATCACTTTACGACTGTTATCTTCTTACGTTAGTAATCTCAACGCAAGATGGCCGCTAAGCGCAGCTCACTTGGTGATCTTATTTCTTTCTTTATCGAAATAGATAGCATCCTAGTGATGTGTATCTCTTTTAAAGTATATAAGAATGATGGCAGAACTAATCTACAAAATGTTACGCTACAATCAATTCATTTGTGTTCATTATTTTATAATTTAAACCTCTACCGTATAACCTTTCTCTTAGTTCCATGATACTGACAAGATGGCAGTACAAGCATGATAACGATGTTAAGTTCCGTAGTCTAAACGTAAGTTATTTCAACCATAACTCTACCATCGTAACGATCTGAGTACTCTAAGCAAAGCATCCTAGCGGTGGTTGCGTTCTACCTGGCCTTGGATTAAGTGTACAATGGTTGGTTGACCCGTGCAGCAGCGATTATTTCGTTTAGAACAGTTCATGTCCGATCGTAGCCGTGCAGCGAGAGTTTCGTCATATATTTGGTAATGATCGGTCAGTGGGTGCGT
This sequence comes from Lepisma saccharinum, assembly GCA_022664845.1. Lineage (NCBI taxonomy): Eukaryota > Metazoa > Arthropoda > Insecta > Zygentoma > Lepismatidae > Lepisma > Lepisma saccharinum. Next base: position 137,145 of record JAGDQP010000284.1, read on the forward strand.
CAGTGGCTTGAGACTGGATCCGTATAGGATTAAACTCGTACTCATCGAAACACCGTCCGGTCACTTGAAAATATCGAGCTCTTTCATGGTGTTATTCGAACCCCCAAGTTTTCACTCACACCCTCGCTGACATTAACAGCCTTAAAAATGTAATTCGTCTGAAAATTTTGAAAGTTACACAGGAGACTCTATGTCATGCCATAGCAAGTGTACCTGGGAGATGGTAGCAATGATTTGACTGTTATGGAGGACATCTCTAAGACGTTGTATTGAAGACATCTGTTTTGAGATTCCAAGACACTGATTTACTTAATTGTCATGCAAGGCATCTCCAAGTCGTTGTATTCAAGACATACGGCCTGTTTTGTGAATCCAAGACATTGTCTGTTTTGAACGTGTGAAGTTGTATTTATTACTACTTGAAATAAATGTGTTAGTTTACTTTCAAAATGGGTAGCGTTAAATGCCGCGGAATAAAATCCATTATTTGATTAGATATTTCTCACACATAAATTTTCCAAAATAATATCTTCAGAAATATAATTTATAAAAATTCACAACTAGTCTAAATTACAGGGTAAAATTATTTATTGATTACTTGGAAACCAGATGTTAGAAAAAAATCCTTTCCTGGCTGTATGCAAAGTTGGATTGATATCTGTTTGTATTACTCTGGAAATATAGTACCAGTCTTCTGTGCCTAATGGTCTTTTGAACTGTACGTTATCTGGCTTGCTAATTTGTTTCGTAATGGTGCAGAGCTAATCTTCAGATAAAGCAAATTGTCTATTAATGAGGTTTTGTAGAGATAATAAAAGTAAAGTGCCAAAATGACCAAAATTATAAAAATAATCTTGCTATATGTGTAATCTATATGTGTAATCAATGCAAACTTCAAAGATTTAAGAGTCTCTCTCATTCCTACTAGTTACAAAGATAACTCAAGATACAATTGTGTGTATGTGTAAAATAGGAAAGTGAAACAGATTTTATTCATTGTCCTTGAAAAGAAAATCTTTGAGCTTGTTCAGGAATCAAGTAATATGTATATGTGGTGGGTGTTAAATCAATAGTAATAAAAGTCATAATCAAATGAATTCTTATTATTATTATTATTTAGAGTAGTTTACTTGACTTTCTCTTCGCCCATATTTCTTTCATTCTCTTGCTGTGTCCTTCTTTTTTCCTCTACAGTCCACGCTGTTCCAGTCTTTTTCCTCTTGGTCAATGGGTCAAAAATGAATTTTGTATCTAAAGAAAGATCTTCCTATTTTGAACATCTTCTTGTGTAATTTCTGCTAGTTTGAGGTCATATTTGATTTCACAGATCCATTTTACAGTGTCTACCTTTACTTTACTCCTGGTTTCACAAAATTCGACTATTTGTTTTGGGAGAGGATCAGATTTCATTCTTTTGATGTGTCCAAAAAATTTAGTCTGCATTTTCTATTATTATTATTATTATTATTATTATTATTATTATTATTATTATTATTATTATTATTATTATTATTATTATTATTATTATTATTATTATTTAAGCACTATGTTGGAATATGTATTTTTCCAGTGAATTCTATAAACATATACATGTAAGCTTGTTACGTTTGGAGTGAACTTCTTTCGTCTTTTTTTCTCGCTTTTTCTTATTTGATTTCATCGAGATTCAAGACCTGTGATCAACCAGACACTGTACTGTAGGCGGGGTACATGGGCCATGATATAATTATTTACGCCCTATTGTTATATACAGCCAAGAAATTTTTTGAGTCGCCGGGATCTCCTAATTCCTCCATGACGACGGATCTGAATCCCAAGGCATTTTCTATTCATAAACCATTTCAAAAACATGGACAAAATCTAAATAAATTTATGGCGGCACCCCAAAATAGGTTTATTCCATTCCGTTGCGTTCACTTGCATATTCCTTTCTTCACCTGATGGCTATCGTCATCCTGCAAGTGCAAGAAATAAGGACGAACTGTGCGCGACCATGTCAGTTAAGGATGTTAGAACCAGGGAATAAGGTGATTATTCAAATTCTTGAAGACTGACGTCACAGCTTCAGTCTACCTAATTAGCACGATGTGTGCTAGAAAGATACCAGTTTGATAACAACCAATCAGATTATCGATGTTCAATTGTTTTTTGGGGGGGTTCAATCATTCGTAAATAACTTTACACTATTCCCTTGTTATAATACTTGGTGCGGGTGCTAAGTGGAAAGAGAAGAAACTTTTGCGTTAAAGTTATATTGCAAAACAAATTATGACTGACGTGCCAACAGAGCACTGCCATATATATATAAATATGCTTGGTCTCTCCGTTCTCCGGATTAGTCGTCAATCATTTTTGAAACATACATTGAACAGTGGATTGAACACAAGAAACGAGCATTTGACGAAGCCTGGTGCAGTATGGAACACAACATATATATATTTACTGACTTATTCTATAGCTTACGGAACTCGCAAGTTCATCTCCGTAGTAACAAACGTTCGCCATGGAATTCTATCCTGGGCAAGATCAAGCGATTTTTCACCATAAGCATCTACCTCTAGAAGCTCCATTATAATATTGTTCTCCCAACGATATTTTGATCTTCCCAATGACTTCTTTCTCTCCGACTTCCCAACCACGATGAAATATAATCTTCGTTTTCCCCCAACAAACAAGCTACATGCCCTACCAATCCTAGTCATCGCGATTTCATTATTCTTATAATATCGGGTGAATCGTACAATCTGTTGAGTTTTATATTATCTAGACTCCAGCATTCTCCAGTTATCTCGTTCCATTTCTAAGTTTCTGTACAACGTGATGGGAACTACAATAAACGATCTACTCCCCTAATTTTACATCAGAATTTCTTGTTTGATTAGCAGATACCATTTTTGTCTATGTTAAAAAAAACTCTGAGACTAACAATGCAGAAGAAATCGTTCATTTGGAGACTAGCTGATATATATCACCCTCTTACGAACCCCTGGATTCTTGTCTACCAAAACGTTTGTTTGTTGAGAAATGTTTCGAACAATTACCTTGAATACATATTATTGTTGCTTTTATTGTTAACTTGTATTATTTGTTTTGATGACGTTAGTGTATCCATGTAATATATATGAAATAAATAAGATTGTTTTCTTTCTTAGGTCACAAGGTCCAAATCAGCTACCACCCTTGCCTGCACCAGACGATACTGATGGAAGGACAAATAGAATCCAGCTACAACCCTACCCATCACAACCGTTACCTCCTATAGGCTGCGACAAGGAACCACAAATGGTAGCACCGGCAGAAGATCCGCAGCGAGCAGAAACTCCACCAGTGTCAGCAGTTCGACCAGAAGGACCTAAAAAATCCGTTTGCATTGTGCTCCCGGATGAAGATAAAGGATGACCTCTAACTCTTACTGATGTCACCTGCAGAGGACAATCTTGAAAGTTCGTCCGATTCGAACTTCGTAAGAAAAAACTTGAATTCGTATAATTCAGGTATTTTTTGCCGCAAGATGGTAGCGAATTTCCTTTTTGCCAGCAGATCAGTTCACAGGCCTCATTTCTTCAAACTTGACAACAACATGTAGAACATCAAAAAAACATTTTGAGGAGAGTGTTCTTTGCGTACAGCTTACGAGATGCTGTACAAATTGTGGGTGGCATTCAGAAAATGATAGAACTGTTTAATAGTTGACCAACTATTTTTAGTATCCGTCCATGGTGTGCCAAGTTGGGAACTAATATATGTGCCATATGGTGTGATAGTTTTGCCCAGTAATTACATATGGTAAAACTAGTAGATAAGAGCAATTTTGGACAGTTTTTGGCCAATGGGAGGAGGCATTCTTTTAGCGCTCTCGTTTGTTTCCAAAATTAAGTCTGCGCATGTGCATACTCCGTTTCAGAGTAAATTTAAGCACATGCGAAGTCATGATTAATGGTAGTTAGTGACAACTAATTATTTCTGTTGATTGGGACTATTACCTCAGGTGAAGTTTGGGCACCATTGCAAAATTCTCTTTTTATGTTGTCCATTGTTACTAAGTGTTGTTATACATTCACAGGAAATCAACTTTTTAAGAACTTCAATGAAGAACTAGAAGATGGTTTCATAGACTTCAAAAGTAACTGAAAAACATCTTGTGTTTCCTATATGTTTGTTTATGGACATCATTTTGTGTTTTGAATACAAGAAACAATTCTTTCACTATTTTACAACGTGTCTAGTAAAGCAGAAAACGCTAATACTTATACGTCCTCCAGTTCTTGGAATGATTTTACTATATTTAAAATTTAGTGGTACCTAACGAAATTTCTTTCTCATTTCTTCGCATGCGCGCACCCACAGGCCAGAAACATTAGTTCCTTACTACTGTACCTATAAAATAGACTCTGCCATAAGTAGTTTTAGGCTACAATAGTCATAGAAGGACATGGCAAATTGGCCGAATGTGACACAATTTAAATAATTCCTTCATGTAAATGATTAAGTATCTTCTTGTCTCTCGATCATTTCTTTTAGAAGGAGAAATTTGTTTGTGATAGAAGTTAACAGAGAAAATGTTACGTGATAAAGAGCCATAAAGTTAATCAGCGAAATCTAACCAAAAAGACAAATGTGATAGAGGTAATGAACAGCTTCTTAGATTCTTCAACAATGTCTGTTCCATAGCCTTGTTTTGTCCTTTCGTGAGAATTAATCTATTTATATTAGTAATAAGTGTTAAGAAGAGTGTAGAGTGCAGCGGAAAGTTATGGCACAACTTCACTTCAGTGTTATCTCGTTTTCTAGTTATTACAGACAACTCTATTAAGTAGTAGACAAATCTCTAAATTAGAGTATAAATCCTGGTAGCTCCATTATTTTGGAAGTATAGAACCATCTTTTAACATTCATCTATTTTGTTCATTTCTTTGCTGTCTAATATGCACAAAATATAAAATACTTTGTTCCAAATCTCAGACTGCACTACTAACGATACTCTTATGACAATGAGAGAAAACTTAGGCAAACTGTTCGGTGTTCTTCCCATAGACAATTCATGTATGCAGGTCACAAAATAAGTAAATTATAGAACTCAAGTAATAACCTATAAGTAATGGCAATATATTTCTTTGCATTTTTCAACTACGAACATTCCATAAATCAATATGCCGAAATTTTCTTGCATTTTCTGTAAATCAAATATGAAGACTGTAGAGCCAAAAACAATTGGCTGAACTGAAAGAAAAAGACAAACTAATGTACCAAGATCTCGGCATATATGGTTCAGAATGCACTGAAATTATTCTATACAGAAGACATTTATGTACCTAAAGTTTTGCCTAAGTAAAATTAGCGAGAGACGAATTGATAAAAAAGATATTAAAAAGGTTACTAATTCAAGTATCAAGGAAAACAGAAATGTTGCAAAGATTGGATAAAGAAAATGAATTAAATTGTGAAAAACAAGTATGATTTTACATTAAAAAGGTATTGTCTTGATGTAATGAAAAAAAATCGTCTATGAGATGAGTTAAAAAATGTGGTTTTATGTCGTTGTTCTCAACACAAAGGTAATTTGAAACCGTGTGTCAAGTGTCACTTTCTGCTGCATTTAATGAAACTGTTTGTCGTTCTACTTTAATTTCTGTTTTTTTAGAAAAAAAGAGCTGCAGTTTGGCAGAATAATATTCAAAATATGTTTAATCCGTATTAACGATGGAACTACAATGAACAATGCTAAGCAAGAACTTTTCGTTAACGTATCTTCTACATTGTTTTTCAAGAGTAACCTTTTGGTTTCATTGTGAAATTACCTTTAGTAGGTTCGACGAAAAATGAACGAAAAGATGTTTGGATGTAAATGATTAATCAGTCACAATGATGACTTTTATAACGTGTCAATGTTGCTTATATGTTTTAATTTGTAGAAATACTAAGTCGAGCACAATTATCTTCCTGAATTATTACTGAAGTTTTAATCAGTCTATATAAACATCTCATAACTCTTATCAAAAAACTTGTATCTCAAAACTGAGGAAACAATGGCTGGAAGGTTATAACAACATACCCTGTAATATATTGCCGACCTTACATTTGTAATGGCATATAAGAGGTACTGGTAACATACTTATAACGTCACCATTATGACTGGGTAGTTCTTCGTTTCGCCATTATTTAGATAATTTTTTCCCCAGTGACTAATACAGGTCAACTTTGCTGACATGTAATCGTGAAGTAATTCTCCAACTTAAATGTTCTAAAAGTAACTTTTTCTACTTCCAGAAATTGAAACAAAAGTACGACTCTTACCGTGTATAACTTTATGAAGACTGATTAATTGATCTATATACGTACGATTCATCGACATACCTAACATAAATAAGAGTATATGATTGGAACAAAACATCAAACAAATTTAATTGAAGCACATATTGGGATTTGAGTTTTTAAAATAATTATTCTAGTTAATATTCTTTTACACATTCTGTAATGTGTAAATGAAACAAACAAGAGAATATGTAGGTCTTTTAATATCGTCAGGTCAATAACTTTGTTTATTCGTTTGAAAATTGATTTATTCGATTAGTTTGATTAGTCAAAAAAATATCTGTATGAGTATCGACTATTTAGAAAGTTAATTGTACACAATAAAAGGACCTAAATTGATAAAATATTACTATTTTCTTACAAGACAATGCTTGACCTCGAAAGCAAATAAATTAATACCATTTTGTATCCGTGTACGAAAATTATATTTCTCTAATTTCTAGTTCAAGTGACAAACATATAGTATAATGATCGAAAATAACTTTAAGAACTAGTTATACTTTCAACTGTCTTGTTAAAGTTCATTGTGGTTCCATTGTTACCATTCTTTGTTGTAAACATTGTGAATACTTTGCTTGAAATCTTACTGCAAACCTTATTCGTGCCAAAAGAAAAGATTTTCGGATATCATTCCACTATTTTATTCCTTGATACTACTAAACGTTTTCGAATAATTTCACATTTGTTTTCCACTTTAACATACTTATTTCATTTGGTTTGAGAATACAAGAGTACGATATTTCTCAAGCATTAAGTCCATTTTATACAATGTTATAGTCCCTGTTGTACATTTAATATATTACTATATAATAGGAATAAAAGAACGTCAGAGTTTAACATGAAACCAAATGGTGAGATGAAAACTTTCTTGAAGGATATACAATCAAACATTCAATCTTTAACCCTGTGGAGAGACTGACTAAAATACTACCTTTGATAAATCGAGCCGTTTTCATAATACTATATTCTTAAGTGCTGAAGTAAATTTCATTGGCAACGGTATCACTATTGTCATTCAATAACTTTCAGGTTAGAAAATGTAATTTAAGAATTTATTTGTTTAATACATGACTTCTCTACTCGATACATTATCTCGCTGAGGTTGAATTATTCAATATCTCTAGTCCTATACAATACGATGGGAAGTAAATGTAATGAATTGTACCTTAAGCTATGGAATTTAATTTTATCGTCAAACTGGTAAACGATACAGAACCTAACATAAATAACCTATCAAGTATGTTTGTCAGCTAGACAAAATATGAGGTGAATTGGTATTAAGGTCATAATCGAGCAAGATGGCCGGGTCAACAGTGTAAAGAAGTTCACAGGGATCGAACTGACGAACCCTGGCACCAGAGATGAACGTGCTACTCCAGCGCCACCGCAACCTTCTAGACAGAAATATGATTGCAGTGTAACTAGTTCATTGGAACTAAGAAATGTAATAGCTTAATAATTAGTTGCTCTAATAACAAACTGTTTATCTTTACTTAGCCCTGCTTAAGGTTAGACAATACATGTTAAGAAGAAATTATTCTTTTAAAGCAAAAAATCAGATTGAAAACTTTTACATTACTTCTATTATCTATGCCAGTCATATGAGGTCCAATTTGATTACTAATCAGTTCGTTATTACGTAGGAAAATTTACTTTTGTGGACAAAATGTAAAATGTTATGATGATAACTTTATCCTTTGCATTGAAGGATTTACTGATTTTGGATACAATAGTATCCAAAATACACTTCGTCAGAAAATCCGCGGCAAACTTTGACAAGGAATAACCTTAATACATTTGTTGAAAGCATGTTTGAATATAAAACAAATATTTCGTACACGTTTACTGCGAGGATATACGAAGTATCTAACATTACTAGTATTAACCGTTTGCCTGGAATTTTTCGGCACTCGTTATAACATCATGGATAATTACCACATAATTATAACTCAGAATCTACTTTTTGTCTCAAAATTTACCACATTAAAACAAATCGAAATCAAAGAGCTAATGCCAGAAACCATAGCTCCATCTAGAAATATTACAATGTTTGGGAAATTTCAAGCAAAACATTCACAAAATAATACCCATCTCTTTAGTCTTGTTTGTTTAACAAACCATTATTCGTAATCCCATTAATATAAGTGAAATATAGTATGTTCATTTTGTCTACACGTACAATACTAATTGAACATGTTTGTAACAGTTGCTCAGGTATATTAAATAGAGATTTTGTGTGTGTATACAATATCGCAAATTGTCATGGTACTATTGATGGGCATTGATAATTCAACACAGCAATGTGAATTAATGTATAAATAGTATTATTAGAAAACAAAAAATCGAAACATTCCTTACTTACGAACCAAAGTGAGCGTGTGATTATTTGTTCATGTGAGTGAATATGTGTGTGTGTATTAAAGTAGTGTGACCAACATTAGATCAAGCTTCTAGGTTCCAAAGAGAAATGCTCATCTAGAAGACAAAGAAAAACATTTATTTGGGTGCATTTTAATCTCACCATACAAATATCTGTCAACGTACTTCAAGACTTTGGCTTTCTTTCAATAATAGTTTCATCTTTCTGTAGTTTCTTCGACTCTTTACGTATATACATAACATATATGCATATACATAAATTACATTACCTATATATATCAACAAATATATATATATATATATAAATAATGTACGTAAAAAGACGTTGGGAATTGCAATTTTTTTGTGATACACAAGGAAACATATTGTGAAGTGTTATACAATTCAAGCAAGAAAGTATACAACGTTCCAATGTCATTGCAAAATGTTTTAAACAGTGATCAGAGTGCTGAACGAAAGGGACTAATTAACTGCGTGATTTATTTGTGAAATTTCACACATTGTAATAACCTGTAAAAACAGAAGTTCAATAAATATGAACATTAAAAAAAAATATAGTCGTTGTTGTTTTACAGCAAGTCCAGGAGAATAAAACAAAACAAATCAACTTTAGGTTATAGAATGAACAGATACTACAGTTAATCTTCTTCCCTACAGTTGAGGAAGAAAGTTATAAAACTGGTCCCTTTATTGATCATTTATTTATTGGGTAAGTGCAAAACTTCCACCCGTTTTGATATGTCAGATTACTGAATATCGTATCGCTGAGGAGACCGATAAGGAGCACATAAGACGCTATTTACTTTTTTAGTTCGATAAACGCAGTAATGCGTCCGCAGTCTGCCGCAACATTCTGCAAGTGTATACGAAGATGCAGTTAACATTTTAATTTAATTTGTAATGTCTTTAGGCAACTTTTGCTCAGGCCGGATGGATGATGGTGGGTTGAATTGGTTAAATGAAGAAAGTGGGAGGAAACGGGAGTATTCCGAGAAAGCCAATGCATATGATTGCGTTTGCCCATCACAAAGTTCACATGGCATGAGCAGGAATCGAATCGACGACCCCTAGCCCCAGAGGTGAGCGCTATATTATGTAGCAACCGTCGCCCCAATATGCAGTTGATGACACACATTTCGTCCAAACACCGTGTGCGTGGGTTTGCTCGGGATTCTCTCGTTTCCTCCCACTTACTTCATTTCGCGGATTCATCTCATTATCCTCCATCCGATCTCAGCCAAAGTTGCCTAAAATCCCTTAAAAATTAAATTCAAATTGAACACATGCTCTCAGTGGTTTCGAAAATTCATAGGCGGAGACAAGCAGTCAAGGTCAACCACGAACTGGACGTCCATCACTGTTTTCCGAAGAGAATCTCGACCACGGTATACGAAACAGCCCGAATCTAACTGTAGAATTATTGGCGGGAACCTTCTAGGTACACAGAACAACAGTTGAAAAAGGCTCGAATCACTGAGTTTCTCCACCAAGTTCGATCGTTGGGTTCCACATCAAGTAAGTTCAAATCAACGGGAGGGGTGTGTTACGATCTGTGTTTCCTTTCTTTCCCAGTACAGAAAAGACCGGTTCTTGACATGCATTGTCACAAGTGATTAGAAGTGTGTTCTGTACCAGACGTAAAGCTTCGATGGACTCTGTGTCGCCTTTCTGAACTACCTCCATCGACGTCCGAACCAGAACTTCGTCCCAAAGTGACGTTAAGCCTGTGGTGTGATGTCAAGGCACAACTCATTGGAAGATCCTCGAATTTCTCCGGTATACCGTACATTGTTCACACTTTGGAAGTGTGAAAAAGGAATTACAAAAGCGGAATCGTCTCCGTCGTAGCTTATTCGTCATAGCTGCGAAAAACACCGTGTTGTCACTTCTCTCTACATCTATACACTAAAGACTTTTGGATTCGAAAATAAGTTAGTAGGAGTTTAAGAGGACATATTGTAAACAGAATGCTCACAAGAAACGTTTGAAAAGTAATTCTGAGAAAGAGTTTCACACTCATCTTTAGAAAGACACGAAGAATTTACCATAGTTCATGTACACATTCACTTTGGCAGATCCGGATCCAAATCAAGATCACGAAAGGGCGTAACTCAAATTACTGCAATTTTCCCCAAGATCACAACGTTGTGCATTTCAAATTTTAGAGGATCTGTTCACATGTCTCCAAACTCAGTTTGTATGAAGAAAATGTGATGTGCAATTAATGAAGGATTTAGATGGGTCCCCCAAGGGAAAATATTTTTATAGCATTATTTTAACAATAGCTTGGATTTGTTTCCGGTCAAATCTAATTTATCGAGAGATACCAATTTTGGGGGATAGCGGTTTCATATTCGATGACAAAACTTAGCAATATGAAGGGAAATTTGCTAAATTTATTCTTAAAAAAATCACTTGAGCGAGAAAATATTGAAAATGTCCCTGAGCTATTTATTCCACTCTATCCTCCGCCCCTACGAAAATTCTCGATACGCCACTGCACACTCCTTACGCTCGTGAAGAACAAAACTGAAAGAGTTTCAGAAAAGAATGTACCCAAAAAAGTGCAGATATTTCATTATATTTACAGAGTAGAGATTCTGCTATAGGATTTTCAGTTTGGGGGGGTGTAAAACCCAGATTGGACAGTTGTAAGGAGTTTTACAAGTTTTCTATCGCGTTTTAGTTGTAAAAAATTGAAACAGTGTGTGTGCTCGAGAATGGACATTTTTGTTTTCCCCGTCCTTATATATTTTACAGTTTGTTTGTGTACATCGTATTAAATAACATATAATGTTTTTTTAAATTTCAGCGCTACGATTTTCCGTTACGTAGAAATATATCATGAAATACTGAGAACTCAATCTCCTACGTCATACAACGAAAATCATCCTCTGATTGGTTTGACGTAATCAATCCGTTGTATTTTCGTAGCTATATGCTATTTGTTTTTTCGTCTTCAAACTTCTGAATAAGGAATTCAGAAGTTTGAAGACGAAAAAACAAAAAAGAGAAAGAACATTTACTTCATAACTTAACGAAATAATTAATGTACAAATCTGCAGAACACACTTCAATAAGTTTAAACACAAAAACATGTTTTTAATAACAGAAATTGTTCGAAACATAGACAGGGGGCAGTCTTAACTTGCAATACTCTTCTTATCGCACGTTCGCGCAACTATTGATATCTGGTAAATTTAGCTCAGTTGGTTAGCGCATGCAACTTTTAACTTTTCATACTTTCGCCTAAGGCTGTTCGAATCCTATCAAAGGCCGTGTTTTATTTTACTTCACGAGACGCAAGAGTAACTTCAATGTGAAATTTTCAATTTACGTTTTTGTTTCTTACATGCTTTTATTATTGTTTTATACAATGACATATTAAAACTATTCAATATATTCACGGCCTACAAGTACGTTAAATTGTTAACAGATGGCAGTAACGAGCACTATTAATTTATGTACTTTTAGGTTTTTGAAAAATACTTCACTAGCATTCATTAAAAAATATACGATTGTCGAATGTAAAAACCAACATTTTTTACAGAAAAAAATAGGTAATTCTTTTTAAATACAAGAGTTCTAAAGAACATTATTAGAAGATATCTTGATTTAATCATGAAAATAAAAAAAAAAAGCTGATATAAATTAGTGTTGAAGCTACCAAACTATATCAATATCTTAAAAAGTATTAAAAGTAAAAATTAATTTTAAATGAATAAAACGAACTAAATGACGTGTTAAAGCATACAGAAACGCTATTCACCAATTATACTATTTCTTCCGATCCATTTTTGCGATCTCTTTTCAACAATACTAACAAATCAAATACCATTTGTATGTCAATGACAAGCAGTCGGAAGACTGATTACGTCATAACATGGCGGCGCCCGATTAAGCGCAAGGCTGAGACTCTTTTGAAGGAAGTCTTTATAACTCTTGATAAATCCATCACAGAAAGAAAAGAAAATGTTTTCCGTAGTCTGCTTTAATAGAAGAATTTTTTATTTCAATAAAAAAATACTACCGGAAATGTCCATTGGGAAAGGTGACACCTATCACAGAGTATTCTTAATAGAATAAAAGTTACCTTACCTTTTCGTTTCCCTTGGATAGTTTCTCATTTAAGCAGATCCTAAAAAAAATCATTATTATGTCCTGTATGAACATCATCATTTTTTTCTATTTCTATTTTTCTATTTGGTATATAACATCTACCTAAACAAGCCTAAGCTCACATAAAGGGGCAATACATTGTAATTTACACACACGTTAGATTTAATTGAACAGAAACGAAGTATATATTGATTACTCTTTCTCATGAGAACAAATGTTTGTCATAATACACAACATTTAATCTACTCTACACATAATCTTAAGGGGGTTCCTCGCTCCAATCTCTCCATTTTTAACATTTTAAAAAAAATCGAAAACTAAGAGTATTATCAAAAATGTAACTTCATAGCACACTAGAACTTACAAATTACTATGAAATAGAATGGACGGCGATCTCGAAATCTTATTCATTGATGACTGATATGTTTTCAAAGATTATGACATCGTTATTTAATTGAAGTCTCAGGACTCATCAATCGACAAGATTTCGAGATCGCTTTCCATTGTATTTCATAGTAATTTGTAAGTTTAGTGCGCTATGAACTTATATTTCTGATAACACTCTTAGTTTTTGAAATATTTTGAAAAAATGTTAAAAATGGGGTAGTTGGAGCGAGAAGCCCTCTTAACAAGAAAATAATTTTTGAACTGTATTTACTACTAAAATTATATTTTATACTTATTCCTACTTTTTTCTATACCGGAAATCAATGCTCGGCACCGGGAATCAATCCCGAGACCACCTGATTAGAAGGCATACATGCTAACGAATATTCTGCCTCGTTAGTATAATAATTACTGGCAATGCAATACTACAATTTTAAATATTTGTTTCGGGAAAATTTAGTAATATTACTTGGTAGAACGTCGATAGTATGAATTTTGGTTTAAAAGTTTCAGAACCTGTGAAGAAAAAAAAGTGTAAATAGTCTGCTATCAACCATCAGCCAATGTTATAAATTACATAATCTTTTAGCGGTTTACTTGTAGGAAATTGATTCTGAAATCCTGATTATAGTCTATCACTTATCACTTAACATTTGCCGTTGCTGGTAAGGAGCTGACGTGCAATACTTTTCCAAATTGAATAAAATATAATCAAGTATTAAGGACTTCGAGATTAACAAGAAAAGACATCGCTTGTAAGAAGCATTTAGATTAACATGGGGACCCATACGGATTTAGGAGCCCAAGCGACTGCCCAATGTGCCCATGCAGATTTACTTTTGACGGAATCCCAGAAGAAGTAGAGGCCCTGGGCTACGGCCCCTTTAGCCTCCTTAATCCGGCTTTGACTCTAAAGAGTACAGACAGAATCACAATGACAAAAAATGGTGCTGATAAGTCGGCTTCAAAGACACACAATCTAGAGGGCCTCCTTATACAGCCTGACCCATTAAAATTAGTATCTCGAATACTCGGTAGCAAATAGAGCTCTGAAATAAAAGTTGATTGAAATAAAAATAAACTTCAACATTGAAGAGTAAAGGGAAAGAAGGGGGATGTACATTTAAAAACATAATTTGCACTTGTAACAAGGAATGGTGCATTTCAGCCCTAGCCTAACTTGGTGGCGCCAGGGCACTTTTTGGAAATTGTGTATCTACTTGTATATCTATAGCGAACTTTTACACAATGCAGGACATACTAGCGCCAGGACACTTTTCTCTGTAGAAATACACCACTGGTCAAGTATTAAACAGTGACAATTAACGCTAGGAAAGTTTAAATCTAGAAGCGCACAAGTTCTAGCGGTTTTTAGAATATTAAATGCGTGGGAGTAAATGGAAGTTAGAGTTTAAAATGCGTTTTACGAGAAATCAGCTTTCATGAACACCCCATTCTTTTCCTGCACTCTTCAATTTTAAATGGAAAGTGAGATAAATTTTCATTTCTTTGAAACAAACAATGAATATAAAACAACTTTTAGATGATATATTTTTGTTTTACATTTTTAAGAGTTTGGCATCTACGATAGGAAATTGTAACTGGACTGATACTACGTCACCTAAAATTAGCATATCAAATAACTCCTCTTATTGCAAATAATGATTTGAAATTTCAAAAAAAATTAGATACTCAATTGCATACTGCAAACGGCGCTTTTGATATTTCCTACGGTTTGCCAGATACAATGGTTAATTCTTATTGCACCGATAGTACGTTATCAACACTTGCAATATCTTGGAATCTACTAAGTATTGAAAGCTGAATGCTAGAAGTACATACCCGGAACAAACATGATACCCCAAAACCAGTAGCGTAGATAAAATCACGAACGCAGATTGGCTTGAAAAGTTGAAATAGACAGCAGAGTAGTTTTTCATTTTGTTTCAACTATTGATAGATATCGTAAAGGTAGATATGTACTGTGCAGCTCAATAGAAGTAAAACAAAACATATTTAAAAAAAAAACATAAATCAATTCTAAATCGATGTTTATTAAATATTTTCCGAACAAATTCAGAATACAAACTTTCGTCGATGCAGGAAATGTTGCCAATGAAAATAATCGTCATGTTTCACATAGGTTCACTTTCGTTCAGTTTTAACTAGTTTTTTCACATCATTTACTATTCGTACTGTTAGATTAATTTATACGTAATTCACTGTTCATAATGGTATCTTATCCTATGAAGAATGGGGCATTATTTATAAATTGTTTACGATACACAGTGATCCAGAACACACAAACACAAAAATCGAAAATTAAACTTTACAGTAGGGGGGGGGGGATAATTCGTGCCTAGACAACAAATTGTAGTATCTGTCTGCGGAAAAAATTACCAGGTGCGTAAACATGAAACCGGAATTTATGTACAAAAAAGACACAGTGATTGGATGACAATGTTAAGAACTATTTTATTCGAAGTATTGGCCATCGCTAGCGATACATTTCTGCCATCGTTCCGGCAGGGTGTGGATGCCAGACCAAAAAACTGTGCCTCTTGTCCTGCAAACCAGTCATCAAGCCATTTTCGTAAGATGTGAAGCGCTGGTCAGCAAGTGTGTATCCCATGGATGCAAATAAGTGAAAATCGGAAGGCGCCAAGTCTGGTGAGTAAGCCGCATGCGGAAGAATTTCCCAGCCAAACGTCGCAATCGTTTCCTTGATAGGTTTTGCTGTGTGGGGGGGGGGTGCATTATCGTGAAGCACAATCACTTTATGTTGTCTTTGGTCATAGTCTGGTCGTTTTTCACGCAAAGCTTGATCCAAATAGATCATTTGATGTCGGTAACGTTGGGTATTAACGGTTTCGCCAGGTTTCAGCAATTCATAATAGATCACTCCCTTCTGATCCCACCAAACACAAAGCATTGTCTTCCGTCTATAGCAAGTTGTTCTTCCAGTCGATGTCGCCGGTTCTCCTGGAGTTACCCATGATCTTTTAGACTTAGGATTCTCGAAATAGATCCACTTTTCGTCACCAGTCACAATTCGATGGAGAAATGATTTCCTTTTGTACCTGGCGAGCAGAATTTCGCAAGTGGTTTTTCGGTTTTCCTGCTGCCGTTCAGTCAATGCATGTGGAACCCATTTCCCACCTTCTGAATCTTTCCCATGGCTTTTTGACGTAAGGAAACTGGTTCTCGTGTCACATTTAATTGATCCGCGAGTTTTTGTTGCGTTTGAGGGTCATCCTCATCCAACAAAGCTTGCAATTCGCTGTCTGCAAACTTATTCGGTGGTCTTCTACGTTCTTCGTTTCTCACGTCAAAATCGCCACTTTTAAATTTTGTAAACCACGCATAGCACTGTGACTTACCAAGAGCATGATCACCGTAAGCTTCGACAAGCATGCGATGCGATTCTGCAGCAGTTTTCTTCAAATAGTAACAAAAAATCAATGCTGTCCGCACATCATAGTTTGTAGGTACAAATTGCGCCATGTTCAACGCTATTAAACACTACACTATGACATGAAACTTGTCTGGTTGTGAGTTGCAAATCGTTATCAGCAGTCAAAACAAGCAAGTGGCGCCAAGGACGCAGTTTTACGGTAACCACAGTGACAGCTAACGCCGTCTATGCACAAATTCCGGTTTCATATTTACACACCTGGTACTTACTATATTCATTGTTTTCTCTACTTTTCGCGTCTTCTAGAAATGTAATTTCCTTGTTGCATTTTCTACGTATTTTAAAAACTTTTTCTAACAATTTTTTTTTTTCGCATGTCACTATGATTTGTTTTAAAAGGCTTGTAACTTCGAAGAAACACAGCACACACGTATTTGATAATAAGATAAACAATTTGTTTATAAGACAAATTGTAAATTTAAAGACTTTCGCCACTATTTTTCACGGTGATTTTAAAACCAAAGTATACTTTGAAGTACTGTTAAACGGGCACAGGAGAAATATTTTGCAGAAGTTGGCAGATTTAGGCTCAGGAAGTACATTAATGATTAATTTATGTGCTGCTGTTAAAGTATGACCTTGAAGGTCGTACGAGCACAGGTTGCGGACCTGTCGTTAAATTGGGGCTTCCCATCTTTGTGTATCAGCTGATAAAACAGTAATGCAGTGCGAACAAGTCAACGCATCATGTATCAATTCATAATAACTATATAGTAATAAGGTACCGTATTTATTGTCTTTTAACACGCTAATTTACCGTGAAAATGGTTTTCCAGAAACTACATAATAGTTTCTTTCCTAACGTAAATATTAATTACAAAAATATGCATATTTGACAGAAATATTAATAATAATAATACAGAGGACTTGGACGCAGTTGGTAAGTGGTGTCAAGAAAATAAAACGCAGATAAATATTAAGAAAACAAATTGCATTAATTTTACAAATAAAACTAATCGCATAGCGAGTAATTATAGAATAATGGAGAGTATTATTGATAAAGTACAGTCAATCAAAGATTTAGGAGTAATACTTGAACGCAATTTAAAATTCCACGAACATATAAACACAATTATGATGCAGTGAAAAAAAAAACTAATTGGTTATATACTTAATTAATGGAGTGAATTTGTTCATGATAGAACTTTTATATTGTTATATAAGATGTTTAGCTAGGTCTAAAATTGAATATGCTGCGACGTTATGGTATAGTAACACCAAAACAGACTCAGATAAAATTGAGAGTATTCAGAAATGCTTTTTAAGATTATTGTGTCATGAGTATAAGTTACCTTACTACCAACGTGTCAATATTTTCAACTTGAACCTCTGCATGAACGCACAAAAAATATGGATATGCAATTTATTGAACATTTACTCACAAGTCGAGTTTATGGTAAAGAATTATTGCGAAATGTCGTGATAAGAGTGCCTACACATAATATGAGGAACCATAACTTAATCATAGCAAAAACAAACCACAAGAGTATTCTAACCAGAATGGTAACAAATTACAACAGATTGACGAAATAAACCTCACTCCAGGATGAGTACAGCTTATCACTGCATCTTTCAACTTTCAGCCTCGATAAATACCTCATTATTTTTACATGTACTCTGAGTGTTAAATGTAAATAGCTTAATTATATAAGGGCAACATCTGGTAAATTTTCAAAATCTGAACGTAGATGCTCTATAATATTGCATCCTTACTCCCGACTCTTTTATATTGGCTGTAATGCTGCTCATGACACGTTAATAAAAAATTACAATTACAACAAGAACAATTATTATTATTATTACTATTATTATGTTTGGGTTTACATTAAAGTTCTTTGCTTAGGATAATTAATCAATCTCAAAACTTGTTGAAATTATTCCTAAAACTAGCATTTTAGAGCCTGGCGCTGCGCTGCAAAGGTAGATCATTTAATCTCGTTTCGTGATCGGACTGGGTTTTCTACATATATTTAGAAACAGATTTCGACACTTAGTTATCACAATCCCAGAACAGTTAGGGGAAAAGAACTGTTTAAATATATCATATTTTAAATGGGTCCCATGTTTAATTTTATGAGGCCTTGGGACTTATTACGAACCCTGGGAACTAATGCTGCCCCGTAGCCAGTCTAAAACCTTAGGAGGGGAAGCGCCAAGTTTAGGGGGGCAAAGATTATATATATATATATATATATATATATATATATATATATATATACAGTATATATATATATATATATATATATATGTGTGTGTGTGTGTGTGTGTGTGTGTGTGTCTGGCTAGCTTTCTTCGTTCAGACATGACCATACAAGTAGAAACGAATAAGGAAGTTATAGAGGAACTGTAGCGTGAAGAGGCTATAAATATGTAGAAGTTAACGCAGGTCCATAGAAAACCATAAACTGTAGGAGAGATTCAGGGGAGACGATAGTTCGTTCTTCTTATTGTTCAAAACCTGACTAGCATGCTTGGAGGGATGTCATTACCATTCCGTGAAATTTGAAAATGTACATAGCTACCGTTTCAATTTATCTCTTCATCTAAATCTACAAAACCCGACCAGCCTCGATATCGGCACAACCCTACTCATTATATCAAGATGAGACCTAAAATCATTTTCAATTTCGAAACGGAACTATCATTTATGTGATTTGGCATGACATGGACATTTTATTAGTAACTAGGATAAGCGACCCGGAGAATTATGCGTTGATTCCACGTTGTCGTCTAGTACCCTATTTGATCTCTTCTTCTTCACTTCTGGCATTTCTGTGTCCTTTTGACACATATCTTCCACTTCCAAATACAAATTATAAAAGTGCTAATAATTCCTAGTTCCTTGCAACGCAGACTTCAACATGGAAACCGATTTGACTGCTGTAACCAAATCCTGGCTTTCGTTTTGCAATAATTTGCTTACTTTTAAGATCTTTTTCAAAAAAGGATGCATTATTTGCATTGATAAAACTTAACTAAAACACTCTAATCTTGACACGAAATTCTCTGCCATTATTTTTGCATCTTGCTGACGGAGGCGTTTGACGTAAAATGTGAGTGATGGAATCAATTTTTTCTTTCACTGATGCCACAGCTCCAGCTCTGCTAGTCCACCTAATATTCGAATGTAGCTCCAGTTTTTCTGGCAACAATGATAATTCGTAAAATGCTACTACTTTTGTTATCTAGATTCATGTCACCTTCTATGAAAGGGCTATTAATATAGCTTCTGATTAGTTCGCCCAAATGTTTGATGGTGGTGAGGGGTTAATGTGTCCTTTCCGCTAAAATTGTTTCTGCGCGAGTATGTATGCACAGTATTTAAAATAGATTTCTTGTAAGATTTCACTGTCCTTTATACTACAGTATATTCAGGCCCATACGAAAAAAAAAGGGAGGGGCAAATCGAAGTTTAGGGGGTAGGGTACAAAATGCAAACATCAAGGGTTCCGAATGTTGGTGAAAATTGAAGACCAGAGATTCTGAGGGAAGGGACAAGTCAAAAAGAAAAAAAACATTTGAAAGAAAAAACAAAGTCGAAATTTACAAGTCCAATTCACAGAAATGAAAACTAATGCGGAATCAAAATTACTTGGTTAGCGGTAAAAACACGTTAAAATCCACAAAACGGGAAGCACTAAGTTTTTAAAGATGCAAATGCACCAAAACAGTGCAAAATAGAACAAGGATAAAGAAACAACATAAATGTGCGAAGAAAACGCGAAAATGAAAGTGAAATCCAATTTCCCCCATCATATCAACAGTGAAAAACATGATACAAGGCGTAGCAAAAGTAATAATAATAATAATAATAATATTCTGGCTCTTTCTGACAAAAACACTAAGGTAGGAGCTCAATCCCCCCTTTTTTTTATTAAATTTGTTCTCATTATTTTGTATTTCATATTTAGTAATGTATACCTTGTAATCAGGGGTGCAATGGCAATTTTTCTTGGGTACACGCTGCTCCATAAATTTTCGGCCAGACTGTTCTCGGACGCGCGATAATCTCAGTTTTCTTGGAACAATGGTAAATTCTTAACAAAAACTGCGTGGCTGCATAACAAACAGTAGTAAGAGTTACATACCTCAAAAAACGTTCGGTACGTTCATCATTAGTGAGGTCTTTGAGACGTTCGATAGTTGTGATTACGTATGCCAGCTCTACTCGCATGGAAGACCTTCTTATCTATGCTCATTTTGACCAATCTCTATTTTAGGGAATTTCTGGTAATCCTCTACTTCTCGTGGAGAGGCTTCTGCGCACTCATTACCCAGTTTAAGAACACACATTTCAGATACACCAGGTTTAAAGTCTTCGAGATATCATGCCGCATCGGCTCTGCTGTTTATGACATTGGCAATTAGAAGCTCATTTTCCCACATTTTCGGCAGCTTGGAGCTCCGAAACGCGGCGGATTTTCCACCCCAGTCACTAAGTCTTTCTTTTATATTTCATATTTTTCATGTATTGTCGTCTCTTTAAACTTGTTGGTCGAATTCTGTTATCCCCTCTTTCTACACGCTATACTCGTGTTTCTAATCCGTTCTCTACAGAGTTTCTTTTTTTATCTCTCGTCTTTGGGCACAGTCAGCCGCGGATTAGGGTTCAAGGCACCCTGTTCCTAGCTCCCCCATTACAGACTAACCTTATTATAAAATATACCATATTTCAATATCGCCCCCCACAAAAACAAAAACACCCCAGGAGCTCACATTCCACTACCATCAACTCCAGCGTTCTGAATACAAGGTATCCGGTACCACTATTACCGTGACTACCACACCAACCACTGTTAATCTCTCATAATGCTTGTTAGTAGTTAGAATTAACTGTGGCCCCAAAATGTGGCGCTCTGGCCTCGCGCCAATAGATCTATTTATAAATCTATGCCTACGTACAGTTTGTAATAATTTTTTAGAGGGATTCGAACCTGGAAGAGTGACGGACTACAAATCGCAAGGGTCCGAGTTTAAATCGCGCCACAGGCAGTCAAAAATAACTAATTGCACATGAAGAATAAACGTAGTAAAAGTAATATATATATAAATCACAGCCATATTCAATCCACTACTGGATGAGGCCTCTCCCCGAAGGAAGGAGTTGGTCTATTGCTCCCAGGCTGACCAGACGGGTTGGGAGAGGAGAGCCTAAGCTTTCACTGTGATCGCCACTATATTTTATTCATAGCAGCTACCCAATTGCATCACGGTGCTGAGTGGTCACCGTTCCAGACCCGCACGCCTTGGAAAAAATTCTTTGCAGCGCCGGGAATCGAACTCGGGACCCCTCAATATATAGTCAGACACGCTAACGACTAGGCCAACAGGAGTGGTCATATATAAGTGACGATGGTTGTTAATACGAATGTTTGAGCACAACCCGATTCCCCCACAATAAAAGGCATCACAGAACTTGCAGGTTAGGATATATATTACAGTAGAGGTGTGGAATGTACCCTTGGGATTTATGGTGTACCGGCCACTAGCAGTATTGATAGTGACTATGGGAGAAGTGATGAAAATGGAGTAGGTTCTACATCTAGGTCTCTTGCATATTTGGGCGCCGGTTTGGGGTTGTGATCAGGAAGAATTGGTACGGACCAAGATGTTTCTAGGATACATCCTAACCTGCAAGTTCTGTGATGCCTTTTATGTGGGGGAAATAGATTGTTCTCTTAACATTCGTATTAACAACCATCGTCACTTCTGAACTATCAACAAACCGTATGCCCCAGTCTCCTTACACACCGAGTCTCACAACGTCAATTTTGACCTATCTTTCCTGGTTGCCATAATACACATTTTACCCCCTACGACCAGCACCTCAACACGCAGTCTGTGGGAGAGCACCTTTATTTATGGTCTGAGTACGAAAATGAATCGTGGCCTTAACCTTCAATAACTCTAAACCTCCAGTTTGCCCAGCATTTTCAACGCTTGTCCTTCCACAATTCTATCCCGAACTTACACGCTGTACAGTTGTCAATTGCTCCACGCTGTATATAGCACCAATTGTTCAAACTACCTGTGTTCGTCCTTTCCTCTACAAGCAAGAATGTCGTAAATATGAAATATCGCAAAAAACTGTGTATATTGTGTACGTATGTGTGTTTGTTCACCTATGGAACAAATAAACTGTAAGTAAATCATTTCTTTTTATCAAATATATCTTCAATTGCTCGTCCGGATTTCCTTTCTGTTAGTAATATATATATATATATATATATATATAT
>JAGDQP010000284.1:160915-179982 GCA_022664845.1 Lepisma saccharinum
ATGTTTGTATGTGGTCCATTGTGCTAAATCCACGACGAAATCCGGCTTGTTCCCTTCCCTGGTTAAAACCTAAGTCTCGTTCAATACGATTCAAAATAACTTTGGTGAACATTTTCTATAGGACTGATAGTAAACTAATTGGTCTGTAGTTTTCGACGCGTTCTTTGTCCCATTTCTTGTACAACAAAATGATAACGGCATAGCTCCAACTTGAGGGTATGGCTCTCTTCCTCAGGCACATCGAGAATAATTTAACAAGTTCTTCTTTCATTTCTTCACCTCCCCATTTAAACATCTCTTCTGTGAGTCCATCTTCTCCTGGTGACTTTCCGTTCTTCATCCCTCCAAGTACTTTATCCACTTCTTCTTTCATTACGTCTGGGACTTCTACATTATTTTCTTCTGCGTATTCATTTCCTAGCTCTTCCTCGGAGTAGTACAATTCTCAGTAGAAATTTTCAAATGTTTATAATTTCTTCCTTATTTCGTGTTACAGTCCCGTCTGGTCTCTTAACTGCAATTATTTACTTTTTCCCTACCATGAGCTGCTGTTTGGTTTTCTTCAGGCTCTTGTTCTTCTCGATTGTATTTCTAACAAGAATTTCGTTATATCTTCGTACATCCTCTCTTATTCTCTTCCTTGCGGTTTTATTTAGTTCTATGTATTCAATCCTCTTTATGCAATTTTCCTCTTCTTTCATTTCCCTTCTTTTCTTCATTAAGAGTTTAGTTTCTTCTGAGATTTTGTTCTCTTTTTTCTTTCTGGTACCTGCTATTTCCTTGGCTGTTTCTCTTATTATCTCAGTCAGTATTTTATTTCTACTATCGATGTCTTCTTCATCCTCTAACTCTTCCAAGGCGCTGAATCTGTTACTTAGTTCTATCTCGAATGTCTGTCTGTGTTTTCCAAGATTTTCCAGATCTAAAAATGACGATTTTCCTCTGATAAGCTTCTTTCTCTCTAGTCTAGTATTTAGTTTCAGCTTACATCTCACCATCCTATGATCACTCGATATTTTGAAACTGTTGAGAACAAACACGTCTTGCACAATTGCCCTGTTATTTGATAGAACGTAGTCTATTTCGTTTTTGGTCCCATTTGGGCCTTTCCATGTCCACTTCCTCTGTGGCGGTTTCTTGAAAAAATGTATTGGAAATGAACAGTCTGTTGGCTTCTGAGAATTCCACTAACTTCTCTCCTCTCTTATTTCTTTTGCCAAATCCAAAGTCTCCCACTTTCGTGTCATTGCTCTGCTTGATTCCTACTTTCGCATTGAAGTCTACCATTACAATTTTGTAATACGATTTGTTACTATCCAAAATCTTATGTATCTCCTCGTATAGGTCTTCGACTTCCTCCTCCGGGTGCGAGGTTGTTGGAGCATACACTTGTATAATTTCCATACTGTATCTCTTGTTAATCTTTATTACTACCCGTGCGATTCTATATGAAATTCCTTCAATTTCTGTGATCCGTGACTTCAGATTTTTATTAATTATAAAGCCAACGCCTGTCGCTTTTCCATTTTCTGTTCCTCTGAAGTAGAACGTGTGCCCTGACGGTAGTTCCAACTGTTCTTCATTCTTCCTCCACACTTCTGACAGTCCTATGATGTCCCACTTAATCCTCTTGAGTTCATTCTGCAGTTCTTCTAATTTGTCCTCTCCTGCAAGTGACTGACAGTTGAGGGTCGCCACGTATAGGTCCGTTCGAGTTGCCGTGTCGGTGTCCTGGCAGTCTACAGTCCAAACCCGGGCATATTGACCCTCTGACTTCCTGCAGGACTGACCACTGCCGTTGCCAGCTGCATTCCGTCCTCCGGTCAATGTAGTCCTCCGAGACTGTTTCCTTGCTTGTACCATCATATGTAAAGACAGGAGCTGTGCTGACATTTAACTCACTAGGATACATAGAAATAACAATGATGTTCAGGATATACATGAGCTACAGTATACATTTTTGAGATATATAGGTTCATACCATTACATTTCATAGGCCTAACTGTATTTTATTTTAAGTTGTACACTGTTTTCTAAATTGTATTGTTTCAACCAGGAGGAAGAAAAGGATATAAGCCTTAGTCCTGGGAAATTAATATGAAGAAATATTATTTGAATATTAGAATTTTTAAGTTTTCCAAATTGATTGAACTTTTCAAGCAGGATAAAATAACACATTGTAGAAGTTTTCAGTTTGTATTTGAAGTTTCAATGAACAACACAATCTTACACCTTCTTTGAAAAAAAAAAACTTTTCCCGTTAACATAAAAAATTAATGTGCACAATGTTAAAGATACAAATGAAACAGTCGGAATCAATTTAAAATTACAAATATTTTTCCGTGTGTGCAATATATAAATTATTAGCATCCAAAACATAAAAATCAACAAAGGAAAGTATTGTAACTATAATGTACATCATTGAGCAATAATTGACTACAAAGAAGGCTGAATGGAAAAAGAAAACATAATGGTAATGATAAATTGCCCAATATTAGGCTACATTGTGGTAGAAACAAATAGTTATAAACTCAAAATACAACCGGAAAACATAAATATAACATCGGAATTATTGTAATTAAATAAACAATAGGACAGTCCAAGAACAGTCTCAATAACCAGATATCAGATATGTGACAAGCGCGATCAATCCCGCATACAACGGTTTCGCGTTCATTATTTACAATAATATTGTTCCAACGCCGCGCTTTGACATGTAAGGAAACGCTTTGCCGTCAATATTGGGCAACACAATTACTCCATTGTGTCGCGGAACAGTCTTGGTCGAAAAACACCAACATTACGTGTCGTGCAGGGAGTAGGGGAAGGTAACATATCTCCATTCTTATACGTAATATACCACCAGTGCCGTATCATTACCACGGTTTATTTTATTTTGAGAGTGAACGAAGTCAAAATATATACGTGTACTGTATCAATTGATAAGAACCATGGCGATGGTGACTACCCTTCCATCAAGAACAACTGATAGTTTTCTCCATAAAGTGTACGCCAATGCACGAATACAAAGAGAGTACTATAATGTAGTAAGCTATACAGAAACGTAACGTATATAACAATATGTGTAATGTATATAATATTATAAATAAAAACTTGAAAGTAAACTTGATATATTTGCTTATGCAAAAAGACCTTGAGTGCGGTTTACCCTAAAAAAATACACAGGAAAACTATCGTTACCAAAATTTCGGCTCGAACCGGGGTCTTCCAGTGACCGGTTGGGTTGGGCTGTGGTAGTTTAGTGGTCAGAATACGTAACAAGCAACTGGACGACCAGGTTTAGAGTCCCCTGCCCAGTGGCTTAATGGTAGAGCGCTCACTTCTGGTGCTTGGTTCGTTGGTTAGATCCCTGCTCTGCCATGTGGGCTCTATGGTGGATAAACACCGTGTACGTGAGTTTTCTCAAGGTTCTTCCGTTTCCTCCCACTTTACCCATTCTACCAATAATACATCCGTGTGGGCCAAAGTCTAAAGGACTTAAAAATTACATTCAAAATTAGAGTCCCTGCCGCGCTAGCAACCAACTTTTATGTATATTTGCAAAAAAAAAATCTTCCATTAATTCCTAATTACAACACATACATAACAGCTTACTTCTTTCATTTTTCATTGACAGTTTCTTTGTTAGCGTGAATCCATAGCGTTTTGGTGTTTCCGTTACCAACTTTCAGTATGTGGCTTTAGATCCCATTGAGACAAAGGTGAACTGTTAATAATCACAAATATTAAATTTGAAGTACTTTCGACTAGCAAGCTTGAACTAATTTATTAGCAACAATGTTCAACACACTAAATCCTCATTGGCATTCCGCAGTATTGCACGGAAATGTTTGTAAACAGCGCTTTAAAGAGTTTCTAATCTTCCAGAATTGTCGAGGAATACTCAACACATTTCCGCATATAACTCGTTGCCCTGTCCACATAGAAGTTAAATCTTTCACAAAGTCACCTTACTTTTCACAGTGACGAATTCGGGTTCTGACGTCTTTGGATCTAGCATCGTAATGTTATTTAAGATTTGATCATTCGATTCACTCTTATCACATGATTTTCTCTTCACATTGTCACGAAGACTTTGAATAAATTGGTTATCGTTCAACTGGCTCTCTGGGTTTGCAATACCTTTTCATACATTGGTCCAGGTTCCTCCGTATAGGTTTCTTAAACCTGATGGTCCGTCGAACGAGGTAATCACCACATTGTAGGAGGGTCATATCTTTGCCTAGCAGCTAAATATACAAATACGATAGTTCCTACAGTACATCAACCCCAGATGTGTTATGAGTTCATAAATAGCAAGCCAAACCACTAACACAAGACTCAGTCTTCACACTATCTCTGAGATGATCATACAAGACTGAAAGTTACGCTGTTCTTAAGCTGATAATTTGTCCAATACGCAACAAATGGACTTCAAGTTCTTAACGTATATTGGAGAGCTCCATTAACATTTTCGGAGATTGGTTTGGAATAATTTACACCCATAAGTTCATTAATGGAATCATTTACTGCAAGTTCTAACCTATGGTTAGTGCAATGCCAAACAAGTAAAGGCGGTTATAATCTGTTAGTCGTTTTGGCTATACCATTTGCCTTACCCAGCACGACACTGCCACTATCACTTACAAAAATACACAGTGATTTTGCAACTAATTTTCTGAAAACCCACACGTTGCCAAGCACTTTTTGATCATATTACTTTAGATGTCTGTCCCTCTAATATCCTGATTTCAAGGACATAACACTGGATCTTCGTTGCTAATCGAGGTTTGTATTTACTCAACAAAGGTAG
Source organism: Lepisma saccharinum (assembly GCA_022664845.1). Taxonomy (NCBI): domain Eukaryota; kingdom Metazoa; phylum Arthropoda; class Insecta; order Zygentoma; family Lepismatidae; genus Lepisma; species Lepisma saccharinum. Next base: position 165,729 of record JAGDQP010000284.1, read on the forward strand.
ACTCTTTAGTACTGATAGCTCATTTATCTATCAGTACAGACAACTTACATGATTCAACTAAACGAGTGACAATGTGCTTCCTCGTCTTTTCAGCAATATATGAATCTATTAGCAGTCCATCAGCGGAAAATTTGTTCTACATTGTTACCATTGAACTTCTCTAATTTGAATTGAATTTGATTTTATTTCTCTCTTTTGATTTACATGTTTTTTTAGAGTAAGTGGCTCATTTAAGCTGATCCTTGTGTGAGTCAGCATCTCAAGTCATTTTTGTTTATTATTATTACCTTGTTATCTTATACAAATTTGTTATTTTCATGATAAAATATAGTGCACTATAAAACCAGCACCTATTTACAAAATATATACATACTACGATTCTATAATACTAAAGATCATTTGTATATAACAACTAGTTTAATCTAAGATTGCTTCTACTTCTTCATTTGATAGGGTTTTGACCCATTTTGACATTAGCTTTTTTTAAACCTGTTTATATTTTTCTTTGTTTTTATTAGCATATTATTATAAATTTTTGGCGCCATGCTACTAGAATGGCATTTTGCTATTTCTTTATTTGTTCTTATGTGTTCTAAATTTAGTTGTGTTTTACTTCTAGTTTCATGGATATGTTGTACTTTTTTCCATTCATCTTAATTCCTTTTAAAATACATTAGAACAGCTTTTATGTACAATTTAGTTAGATAAAGTACAGAGAATCCTTTATACAAATTTTCTACTCTTGTTTCATACGTTTTGTTTGTACATATTCTTAATATATTACTTTGTTTAACAATTAATGGTTTTAAATGCGTCTCGTTAGCCACACCGCAGCTATTATACCATATTGGAGCTCTGTACCAGTGCATGATACACTATGCGTAGTGACTTAATGTTCAATATATTTCTAAGTTGTACAAATTTATAAGATAATTTCCGTAATAATTTTATTACACGTTGAATATGTAGATTCCATCTCAAGTGTTGATCAATGATTATTCCTAAATAACTAATTTGTTTTTCTCGTACAAGACTCTTACAGTTACAATTTTTGATCTTATCACATCCATGCAGTTTTATTTCAATATTGCTTACAGGTTGTCCAGTTCTTGTTGGAGAAAATGTTATATAGTTTGTTTTGTCAGCGTTTAATACTAGTAAATTTACGTTTAGCCATTGCTTACTTTCTCAAACTCTATTTCAGTTTTATGGTAAGTTTCATCCCACGTTGTACGCCTAATTGTTAATGATGTGTCATCTGCAAATGACTGTATATGACCATCTAGTTTTAAGTTACATAGCTCATTTATATATATTAAAAATAGCACGGGACCTAAAATTGTCCCTTGCGGGATTCCATATTTGATACAAGAATAATTGCTTATGTTATTACCTATTTGTAGAGCTTGTTTTCCATCTGTTAGGTAGCTTTTGAACCAGGATAATGCCAGACTTCTCACTCCACGGTGTTCCATTTTACTTAATAGAATATCATGAGATATGGTATCGAAAGCTTTAGCTAGGTCAAGAAACACAGTTATTACTTGATTTTTGTCAATCTCTTTACATTTTGTTCTGTAAGTTTATATGTTACATCTGAAATGCTTTTCCCAGCTCTAAACCAAATTGATTTTCTGGGAAAAAATAGTTTTGTTCTAAGAAGGTTAAAAGTATTTTTAAAGTAAATTTTTCTAGTAGTTTCGAACAGTTGCTTAATTATGAAATTGGCCTATAATTATTTGCATAACTTTTTGTTCCTTTTTTATAGATAGGCTTTATTATAGCAGTTTTAAAGTTTTCAGGAAATATACCTGTTTCAATACTCAAATTAAAAATGTGTTGTAACGGATTTGCTACAAACACATTCGTAATTTTTAATATCGCCAGAGATATTTCCTCTATACCTGATGCTGTCTTTAGTTTTAATTGGTTTATGTAATCATCTACTTCCTGCTCCTTGATTGGATTAAGGAATAATGATTTTTTTTGGACACGCTTCTGTTTTACTAGTATTATGCATTTTCACATCTAATTTATTTACTTTATTTACCAGTCTTTCGCCTATGCTAGAAAAGTGGTTATTTAATGTATTAACTACCAAATTTGGGTTGTGTTAAAACTTTGTTAAACCTTCATTTGTTTGTATTTTTTGATATCAGCATCTTTCTTTTGACTTTTATCTGTGATATTTGCAACGACTTTCCATAATTTACCTGTATTATTGTTACACTCCAAAATCTTTTTGCTATAATACTCATTTTTTACTTTTTTTATGAGTTGAGAGACTTTGTTTCTATACTTTTTGTAATATTTTTTTAACTCTATATTGTTCTTATGTTTTGTTACTTGCCGACTAAGCATATCTCTTTCTCGTATAGAGGTGATAAGACCTTTAGTTATCCATGGTTTTAACCGCCGGTATTTACTGTTAGTTAGGTATTCTATTTTAACAGCTTTTTATACAAGTTTTCAGTTTTTGAATAAAATTATTTGTGGCAGTATTTACACAGTTATTTTGCATCACATCCGACCAGTCACATTTTTCTAATTCCTTATTTAGTAATGAGTAATTTACCTTTACATTACAACATACCGTTTCTTTTTTGGTAATGACATTGGAATAGTAATACAAGTAAGAAAATGATCTGTTATCGTTGTTTGGAGAAATGTTGACATGGATTCCTTAAGTCTTTTATGCTTCAGAAAGATGTGATCAATACAAGATTTGCTATTTTGTGTAACTCTAGTGTATGTATTAATGCATGAAACAAACCCGTTTCTGTACATTGTGTTTCAGTATGTATCTATAGTTTCATCATATTTTTCTTTAAGAATACCAAGATTTATGTCACCAATTAAAATTGAATTTGTCATTGAGTTTTTAATTTTTTCATTTCATATTAATAAAAAAGGCTTCTAATCATTCCTCGGACTACGATATAAAGCACATGTTTCCGTGTTGTTTACTACGTAAATTCGCATACCACTTGCATCAGCAATTTAAATTTCTTTTACATCAGCATTAACTGATTTATGTATAAAAAAACGTTACACCATCAGCGCGGGTTGTGATCTTTCTGTGTACAAGCACGACAACCGTTTAACTATGTCTGTTGTTCCATTTTTCCATATTTCAGTCAAAATTACGACATCGACAGAAAAGTTTATGTTTTGAAGTAAAATTTAAAAAATCATCTAGGTTCTTCCTTAAACTACGAACATTCATGTGAATTATTGTTCGTCCTTCTTTCCCCTTAAAAAGATTATTTAAAGTACTTACATCTTCACAAATAGTTGCGTTTGTATCTTGATAAATCTGGATATCTTCTAAAACTTCTCCCATTTCTGACACACGTTTTTCTCATGCTTTTACATTTAAGGCACTATTTTTTTATGTTTTGGAGATCTTCAATGCACTTCACTTGTTTCACACGAGCTGTTTCATTTTCCCTTGTTAGGATATGTCCGTCACGTACCCAGGAAAAACGTAAGGCATTATTTTTGGCGAATTGCTTGCTTTCATACAACAGTTTGCGGTTGTATGCTATAAGTTGTTCATTCATGTAGACATGGGCATCAGGGAATGATGGATTGAGTTCTGAGGCTAGTAACATTTTATTTTCTCGGAATTTTTAAAGCCAGTTATCCCTTATAGCTTTAGAAGACAATTGCGTGACTATTTTTTTTGTTTGTCTTTCTTTGCGGGTATTCGATAAGCTTTTTTCTATGTTTTCTTTTTTGGGTTGGATTCCAATTGCTTGGACAACTTCCATCACAAGGTCTTCTGCACTTTCTTCTTTAGTTTCTGGAATGCCTATTATTTCGATGTTTTCCTGTAACTGTTGTTGTTCCATCTCCCCTAATTTTGTTTCTAGTCGTTCCACAGGCTGTTTCAGATTTCGATTTTCAGATTCAAGCGTTTCTGATCTTGACGTCAGTCCCGTAACCGTATTTCTCTGTTGCTCTATATCTTTTTGAAAACTGTCAAATTTGGATGACATGAAACTCACACTTTTTTCGAGTTCACGAACGGTCTCACTGTTTTTTTTCTTTAATAAATGGCAACTTAGAATGCATTTCAGTTACTTGTTGTACTAGTTTCTTCTGGTCGATTTCTTGGTCTTGCATTAATTCAAAGCTGCTACTTTCCTTGCATGAAGTTCACTTCCACTGAACTTTACGACCCCCAATTTCCTAACGTTTTCCACAGTTTTCAAATTTGTACATTTGGCGTGGAAATATTTTTCACGCCATCTGTACAAAAGATAACTTCTTTCATGTTCTGCGAGTGTATTTCATTTTCACAAGAGCTGCACACGTCAGGTATGTTGCTCAATGAAGCAATCAGAGCGGTTTACAACACACGTCTTACTCCTATGAATGCTGACTTTATAATTCTCTAATTTAATGATCGGTTATTATTTGCTAAATAGTACACAGCCTGGAAAATATTTCCATTACAATTCTGCACTAAGCTTGCCGATTTAACTGCTAAATTTACAATATGTGTTTCTGCTTTTGACTTCCCAATTGGCAAAGGAACTGAATGATATTTTGAGTCAGGATGCTTCTTGATCTTGTGCCGGAATGAAGCTGATTGAGCACTTCTCTTTGTCCTTGTATTTTAGCACAGCAAAGACCTTTGTCATTAAAAAAAAATCACCTTATAGGATTCTTCCTTTTCTGACTTGTGAAATTAGATACAGTATATGGTATATTGGAATCCTAGGAAAAATATCTACAAGGATGGCACTTTATTTGTGCAACCTACATTCTCAAGCGACTCTTTGTTTTCCTTTTTTCAAAGTTCAAATGTGATGGTACAGAGCTATGGACACCCTGTACCATACTAAAAGAAGCCGTAACTTATAAACGTGTTTAGATTACATTCTAGACTGCTTTAGCTACTCAAACCGTCCTCGCTCTTCTCAACTTACAACAATGATGTCAGAACATAAAGATAATCAATCTAGATTTTCTGCTATTTGATGTACTAAATCGTTGGGAACGAAAGGGACGCTCGAAGTAGATCTAATCGATTGTGCGTGAATTACCAATATTATGCTGTATTTCCTTTGCAGATAGCGCAGGATTGGTAATTCATCTCTTTCTCCCAGATCAGGCGCTACTCCAAGAAATTGCTTAGGGCAAAGTATCAAAATTATATTGACGAGGTAACATCTGAAATATGTACCAATCCGAAGAGATTTTGGACTCTCATAAACTCTAGAAGGTGTTAGTCACGTGTTCCGACAGAGTTAATTTATGATTCGGCTATAGCTGCTGGTGAAAAGAGGGTACATCTATTGAATTAATACTTCTCTAACAATTTCTGTGTCCACTCTCCTCCTTTGCCGCCTCCTCAGCTTCAACCGATCTGTTCGCATTCACTGCCTGCATTAAGTACATTATCTGATGAGATAAAATATCTGCTTTCTTCTTTACCTCTAAATCGTTCTCCCGGCTCTGATAACATTAGTGCTATTTTTTAACGTAATGCTGCTGAATCATTGGCTTACCCTTTTTCTTGTCTTTTAAGTAGGTGTTTTGCCGATGGTGTATTTCCTTCTTCTTGGAAACAGGCTAATATTATACCCATTCTGAAATCTGGAGATAAGACCCATGTCTCTTTTATCTATTTTGTCTGTGGTGTGTGAAAGAATCATCAAAGATAGACTTTATAATTTTGTCTCACCTTATCTAGACCCTGCTCAACATGGTTATCTTCCTGGTAGTTCCACTCTTACCAACCTGTCCTTATTACTCTCTGATGCTACCCTGTCCAATCACACACAGCTTGATGCCATCTATCTAGATCTTAGTAAAGCTTTCGATAGAATTGATTGTAATCTTCTTCTTTATAAATTAACTCACTGATTCAATATCCGTGGTAACTTCCTTTCATTATTGCGAGACTATCTCACTGGTCGTGAACAATGTGTTGTTCTTCCTGGATCATCTTCTAATTTTGCTCCCGTTCTCTCTGGTGTACCTCAAGTTAGTGTTTTGGGTCCTCTCATTTTCCTCCTATATATGGACGACCTCCCATCTTATCTCTCGTCATCAAAAACCAAAAATCTTCTTTTGCTGACGACTGTAAATTATTTCGAGAAATCAGATCATTACAGGATGTTGCTGATCTCCAAAATTCCATCTCTGACCTCTTGGACTGGTATAATGCGTGGAACTTGAAAATAAATCCCTCAAAATCTTATTTTCTTACTATTTCTTTAAAGAGTAACCAAATCCCTTCTGCCTATATCATTGAAGATGATCCTATCACTAAAGTTTCTTCTCAAAAGGACCTTGGAGTTGTATTTGACGAAAAACTTCTGTTTGCTGATCACGTGACTTCTGTAACTAACAGTTCTATGCGATTACTTGGTCTTCTCTATAGATTTACAGAAATTAAGGACCTTCATTCATTCAGTATGTTCTACAAAACCTTCATTTCCCATAAAATTGAATATTGCTCCCCAATTTGGAACATGGCTAGTATTTCTAATCTATCTCATATTGATTCTGTTCTGAATTTTTTTCTTGCTATAGTCAGAAGAAGAATACCATCAGTACGTAGCTTAAGCAAACCCGAGTTACTATCCGTTCTTGGTCTCCACGTTCCCTCTTCTCGTCGCAAGCTGGCAGATTTGATGTACTTATACAAGATACTTAACGGGAATCTTAGAACTGGAGAGTTGATATCTAAATTTTACTTCCGTGTTCCCTTACGAACCAGAAATAATAACCTCCTTCATTGTACCACGCCTAGGCTAAGTATATTGTAGCGCTCCTTATTCCACAGACTAGTAATTATGTATAAAAATCTCGATTCAAATATCGATATTTTTGGATCTAAAAACACTTTCCATCGAACGCTAAATACAAATATCTGAGTTATTCCTCTTGTGCATTATAATCGTCATGTTAGTGATATCAATTGCTGTGTCATGTGTTGTTTAAAATTTAATTTCATGTTATTTAGTTTGTAGTAATGTTATTTAGTTTGTTGCAATGTGATTTAGTTTCTGTGTAAAATGGCAACTCCAGCTGTATCTGAAACTTAGTAATAAATAAATTCATGCACAACGAATAAATCCGTTACTTTACTTTACTTTATTTCTTTGTCTTGTAGATCATATTGTGTACAAATGAGTACAATTATGATATAAGACGTCAGAAGTTACATTGATATTTACAGTAATCACAAAATATAATTTTTTGATCGCCTCTTTAACTAGCTGAGTACCCGGTGTGTACCCACTGTGTATTCGGCGTTGTTCTAATATTCAGGTAGGTATACTCATCCTTATAAAATTTTAAGGTGGGCAGATTTCGGGGTAGATATTCTTTCCGTTAGCCACTCACGCAGGATAATGACTATATTGCATGTTTCTTTTTATACATTTTTTTTCAACATTAAGAGATTTGGGGAGGACCAGCTGCCCCTTCGCTCCTCCCGCCTGTGTGCACGCCTCTAGCAGGCACATATCCAGAAGTTCGTTTTGGGAGGCGTCCAAGGTGTGTTTGGGTATGAATATGCCTGAGGGTTTTTTTCTAATTTAACCAAAAACTCTGAATCCGGTCCCCCTAAATATGTCACTACCGGAAAGCTCAAACTTTGCGTAAACGTTAATCAAAGGGGAGGTTTTTATTGCCCCAAACTCTAGGATGTGAGGTCTAGTAATCGCCGCCACTATTGTTTTCAGCCCCTGCTCCAAAAGGAATGAAATAAATCACTGGCAGAGCTGCCCGATTTTGTTTCCTTCCCTTGTCTCTCGAAGATCAATCGGACCTATTTTCTTTCTAGCTAGGGATGACCTTTTTTTTTGCGTGACCGGGACTATACCTAGAGAACCGCTACTTCCAAAATTTATCAGAAACTAACAATAGCTAGTTTTCATACTCCTCGCAGAGTCAAAATGCCGTCCATCGCAGTTTTTTTTTTTTTAAATTCAATCTTACGAAACCCGAATCTGGATTCGTTCAGATATCCCTACTTTCCACAAAAAAAATCTCAGCTTATTTTAGTCTATGTCATCTTCGAATTCGAAACTGAATATAGAATAAAAAGACCCAGTTTCATGTTTTTTTTTTTAGCAGTATTAACTACGGTATTTTTCGGATGTTTCGAATGATCTAGGCTACATATTAAAAAAAAACTATAGCCTATTCAAAACTAAACTTTACCTTAATTACAAAAATAAAGAACCAATCCTTACTTCTATATAGATACTTTTGAAAAACAGTGATTATAGTTTGCTCGAGTACTTCTCTTGCGCTCTCATCAAAATTTTAGCAGTAAGCCAACTTACTGCTCCTGGCGTTGTTCATTTGTTTTCCACGGACGCACACGGAAAACTACAGAAAATAACGCTAGATATTGTGCATCGCAAAAACTAGTAACTATACCAAATCAGGATAATATTCTTATAATTATTTTTAATTACAATCATGGGAACAATCCAAAAGAATTTCTTCGTAATACCTTTATTTCTGGAACAGACTTCGCATTTCTTCCAAGCAACGCAATAGCGGCACGGGAGTGTGGAATATCAATACGCCCTTGGATGTTAAAAATATTTATAGTTAGTGATAAGAGTGCTTGGTACTTCTTGAACTACTCTCTATTGTTTTGTTGAAGTTTACGTGATGAACTGCAGTTCGTAACTATTTTGTGGATTAAATTGTTTTTTATGAAAACTGCGAACTATTTTCTCTGCGTATTAATAATATGAAAAGATGTCATATCGTGCTCCGTCGGAGCCGATAAGCAGTGGTTGGGTGTTTAGCCAAGAAAATTTTGTGAAAAGTGTTTTACAAATGAAATTAGTGTGGTGATGCTTTGATTTTTTAAAGACAGTGCTTGGAAAGGTAAGAATTCTGTTACTGTGCCAACTACTAAACTACAAGGGCTGAAAATGTGAAATTCATGCGATCAAAATAACCTCGTGAATGCAACAACATAATGTGAAGTTGCCGAAATATGGACATGATATTTGTTTCGTTTGTATTATTTACACTAATTTCGCCTGTGTATTGTGTTTGAAACGTGAAGGGATCTCCTTTGCGGAGTTTTGCGTGTGTTCCGATTATGTGTTTTATTTTAGAAACCCCGATTTAAGAGAAGTAAAACTTTGTTAATAGCATAAAAATCATTCAAGTCACATGATGGCGTTCCTGAAAAATACAGTAAATCTTCCTTCATGTTTAACTTCGTTCGAGGTATTATTTCTCCTAATATATGGCCCAGTTTTTGTGTCAAAAAATGTAATAATTGTAGTGCGAGTACAAAAAAAAATTACGTTGACCTTGTGGCATATGTGTTACACCTTCTGTTATATAACCAAAATAACAACATTGGTTTGGTAGGTCGATGTCGTAATCATACGGTAATGGCCGTACTTGACATGAGCTTGAATTTCTTCGAGTTTTTATTTTTCTAGTAGGATTTATAGGCCTAGAATTATTTAGTGGGAAATTATGTAGAAGGGGGGGACTAAGACAGACTTATCAGTTTATGAAGACGATGTAATTTTATTGTGGTGGTCACTGTGCAGTACATTGTAGTAATAGGAAGATTGGTGTTTTAAGTCTACTAGAAGTTATAGAATGTAGTGTAAACAGTTAATTGTCATTGAAGGCTACAGAGTCTATCACTTGAACTATTTTCCTTTGACCGTGTAATTCATCATTACAGGAACTTAAAAAAAAAAAAAAATATTCCTAGTTGCTTTATTTTCTTAAAACAACCAATTATTTCGTGGTTGGTACGTACGCGTGTTTCAATGAAGACTAATATTAATGCTCGAAGCAATTACTTTACTTGTACTGCTATGAAAGTTAATTTTCTGTACTAGCTACTTCTGTTATTCGGCTGTGAATATACAGTACACTTCAAATGTTGTTAACTTTCAATATTCGGAAGCATAGAATGCAGAAAATGACGCAAAATCAATGGGTGATATGTGTGTGTGCAAGGATACAATAGAGAAGAGCGCGTGTGTGTCCTTGCACTCTCATAACATTCAGCGTTCTACGAATTTCATATAATGAAAGCAACATTTGAAGATTATTGAACACCTTATTAGAGAAACAGCTAATGTAAGAAATTACAAACTTATATAAGCCTATGCGCCTTCTTCGAGTCATATTAATTGAAAATACAAATACCGTGAAAATACCATTCACAGCTTGTACTATCTTCTGGCGATCAATTTTTAGGGCATTATTTAAGAATGAGTATTCTACTGAGTGAAGTAACTTGTACTTTAATATAACTTCCATTAGCCGGTTAATTGAAACAAAAACTCAGACAATTAAAGATTATACGGGCTACACGAACTTGTGCAAGGATAGTAAACATGTTAATTTATTTTGTGTCCGATATTTTCGAAGTAAGTTTTAGGGATTACGTATACCTTTTACAACCCAGTGATTTTAAGCGATTCGTACATATTTCTTAAAATTCCAGTTTCATTCATTCATTCGGTGTTAGAAATAGTAACGGCAGAATATTTGCGTTGTATTGTTAGGATTGAAAACTGTATTATTACAATCGTGTTTTCAATTCTGTAAAAGAACGCAGATCGAACATTTGACAACAATTAACAATGAAGTAACATTAAGGATATAACAACAATCACAAATTATTTAGCCCTGTTTTAAATAACTTTGTCACACAATAGTTAAGTAGCGTTTATGATATATATTTTTTCATTTCTCGGAATATTTACAAGTAAATAGGTGTAGGGCCTAGGCTACTCTGAATAAAGTTCGATAAATATTTGCTAAGTTTGCCTATCTATTATGTTAGGTTAAAATAATTTGGAACAATTCAGCGATATTAAATAGCACTATTTAACATTGCTACAAAAGCTGAATTCAGTACAGGACAGGTTACACAGCAAAATAAAAACGTGAGGTGGTAGGTTCGATCCCTGCTCATTTCATGTTAGGCTTTGTGGTGGATAAAAACCGTGTGCGTTGGTTTCGTTGGGGTTCTTCCGTTTTCTGTCACTTTCTTCATACCATTATTTATTCGCCCTGAGCCAAAGTTTCCCAGTGGCCTTAAAATAAATTCAGAATTCCAAAACCGGAAAACTGTTCTAAGACACAATGAAGTTAAAGATCAAATACTTTATTGGTTTAGATCTACTTCAGGAACGTTATATCCAGTTTAGATAAACTAAAATAGACTAACTTAACTTCACCTAACGGAACCTTGTCCATTCAGAAGTTCATGTATAACATTATTTATCAACGGTTTATATAAAGTAAACTAATGTAACTTTACCTAATCTAATTTTCCGACGCACGTGGAAATTACACTGTGGAGGTTGTGCCATCGGTTTTTTTGAACGTCGTTAACGGAGTAACTTTAAAATACACGATTAGGATAACATTCGAAGTAGGCCTATATCCTCTAAACTGTATAAAGAAAATATTACCCATCCTATTTTGTTACGTTTTTATTCTGTATTTGCACACAAGGCTTCGTAACTAACTTCAAGGACTTGAAACTTGACCATTCACTTAGAAAAGAAATACTAAAATGCAAGGTTGATAATAAATTTTTAATCATTCTGCGATTTGAATCACATGTGAGCTTGAAGTTTACGTATTAGTTCTTATGTGATGATAGGCACTTACGATGTAAACCAAAATCAAAGTGATCGACCTAGAATTTTAACAAACCATTTTGATTGGTTCATTTTGAATTACGAAAGTTTAGGAGAGAACGTAGGAACCCAATTCACATTATAAGTTTACAATTAGTATTACAAACATGTTCATCTTTGTAATACATATGAAAACACACACACAGGAAGCAGAAAATCCTGTTTTTGTTTCGTAACATCACCTATTATGTGTATTTGTATGAAATTATTTAAATTCTTCACAAATTGCTCAAAAGCAATTTATACTCAATGGCAGTATAAAGTTCACCTATGTGTATGATGAAAATGCAAAGCTACGTCTCCAGTATTGATTTGATGCATTAAATATTTCCCTTGCCGGCGGGATGGCTGACCGGTCTGCGGCGGTAAGCCATCGGTTAGAAGGTCCCAGGTTCGAGTCCCGGCATGGGTGTGGATTTTAACAGCTAAAGGCGAATCGTGACGGGCCAAAGTTCAAAGCTATTAGACTGGCCCATATAAAAATGAAGTTTATTAAATATCTCCCATTAAATTCAGTTTTATCTAAGGCCTTTAGGCAGCTTTGGATTAGACTGAATGGATAAAGATGGGATAATCGGTGAAATGAATTAAGTTGGAGGAAACGAAACAATCCTGAGAAAACCCACGCACATCGTTTTTGTTCAAAACAAAGCCCACATGGCAGGATCCGGGATCGAATCGGGGACGAGAGGAGAGCGCTCTACTACTGAGGGACTGCGCCTCCAAAAGTAGCTCTCATACTTTATGGAATACTAGCTTGTGTACCCGCCAGTTGGTGCGGGGTGAGTAAAATGTTGGCAGCTAGTATCAATACTACTTCAGCAAAGTTCAATTCCACTAAACTTGGACTTAAATGTCATCGAAACAGTCACCAATCAGCTTAGCGACTCTGGAAACTATGAATTCGACACCAATCTCGGTCATTTTGGACTCACCTCCCTCAATGCCGATGGGGGCAGGACTTGGACTTAAACGCCATCGGGAGTGCCATTATTTATCTAAGGGACTCCAAAAACTATGGATTCGAAACTAATATAGATAGTTTCGATTATTTTTAGATGTTACTCCTTGTGGCCGTAGGGATGTCTTACACGGCATCGGGAGTGTCACTATTCATCTCAGCGACCCAATGGCCTGTATTTCAACACTAATATCTGCCATTTTCGATAATTTTTGTCCACCTACCCCACCCCACCCCTAGGTGGGACTCCGAAAACTAAGGATTCGGCACTGCATCGGTCGTTTTGAGTACCGCAAGTCTTTTAAATCAAAGAAATCGATGTAAATAAAAAAAAAAAAAATCAACAAAAAAACGTTTTTGAAGTTGAAATCGTAATTTTTTCAACCCTGCTGAGAAGCATTACATTTATCTTTAGATAGCTATAACAAAGTAGAAAATGGAACACACAGATTCGGAAATAGTGTAAAATGATTACTAACTGACTGTATGGCTTACGGAACTCTCGAACTTCATCGCCACAGTAACACGTCCTGGGCAAAGTCAAGCTAGTTTTTGGCCTGTATATCTTTCTCAAAATTTTCTTTTAAACACTCACAATGTATGCCCATGTGCAAGAGTCCGACTTCCGCAATTATTTAATATTACTGGCAAAGTAACCGTTCTGTATGTTTTTAATTTTGGCTTTCTTGATATTCACTAGATTAGGAGCTTCTGGATTGGATAGAAACATGCGCTGCAAGTGCTAAACGATTTTTTATTTCTTCCATGTCATCGTTTTTGCCTTCTATTTGTTTACTTTCTCTATTATGATCTTGTTCTGAATTCTTACATTTCCTGTGTTTGCTTGTTATCATGTATTTTGTTTTTCTCCGTTCACCTGTAAACCTATTTCTTCGCAAGTTCCTACTAAGACATCGGGGTTACTTTGTAGTGCATTTTTATCATTCCCTATTGAATCTCTACAGCATCCGCATAGACGAATAGTTGGTTCAAGCCCTTCAATGCTCGTCCTTTTTTATTTTAATCTCATATCTGATGCAAAGATATATTAGTGGGCACAAGGCATCATACTGTTTCAAATCGCTGCGATTTTGGAATTTAATTTTTAAGGCCTTCGGCAACGATGGCTCAGGTCGGATGGATGATGATGGGATAGAATAATTGGTGGAATGAAGAAAGTGGGAGGAAATGGGCAAATCCACGCAAACTATGTTTGTCCAGCACAAATCCCACATAGGGATGGAACCGTCGATCCCAAGTGACAGGTGAGCGCTGTACCATTGAGCCACCATGGCCTCTAAAGTGGCGGCGAATATCGAAACTATCAGGCATATTATTATCTATACATCGCAAACACACATCCTCACTAGCTTAAGATTTTTTTTTTTAATTCCGAATCGTATCAGGATACTGTATAGTTTTTTTTCCCCTTTAGACAGAATCATATTTTTTCTTCAAGAACAACTGGTTAACCGTCCCATTATATTCCCGTGTCTTCACTTCTAATATTTGTCCCAGTGCAAGAATCTGGTCCAACATAGATCAATTCTTCTAAATCCACGTCGATGAGCTCCAGTTATTTCACCTACGTATACGCTTAGGCGTGTTAGCAGGA